>JAVJHY011495991.1:0-12956 GCA_035593235.1 Phascolosoma agassizii | reverse complement strand
GTATCCTAAAATATGAAATGGTTAGACCACTAGTGGTACACCGATGATGCGACCATCGGAGAGACCACCCCACATGGCGTCGTTGTCGAATAGAATGCCCTCAACCAACACACTCATGCTGCACTAAACCCAGTTTTCAAATCGCAAGCCTTCCACACGCTCAAACTCTCTAAGGTTATTCGTGACCAGTGTCAGTCCTTCGCTTCGAGCATGTGCGGCTATGTGTAAATCGTTTACGCCAATGGGTGTTCCCTTTCGCTCCAAATCAGCACGAATTTCTCCATAGTGTGCAGCGGCTTTCTGTCCGTAGTCAAGCAACGTCAGTCGAGAACAGAAATCTTCCAGCGCTCGAAAATTTTGTTCGGGTATGGAGCTTTTCTCCGCACCGTGGATGAGCTCTGCCTGACTGATGACACTCAAACACAGCTGTCCAGCATGACGGTTGAAATACTCGAGCACGTTCATCGGCCGACGCTTAATAACATAGATGGTGATGTTGGAATCCAGAAGGTACTTAAGCATCAGAGCGATTCGCGCTCTGGTTGCTCTTGTGATGCTCGTTCTTCCATGAAGTCATCAGTCACGGCCTCTTCAGCCGCAAAGAAACTGTCCCAAGTGTTGGCCACCGGTGATAGCACACGGTCTTTGCCTACCACGCGAACATTCACCTGTTTAACGTCGTCTGGGAATCGAGTTTCCGCGGGCAGACGAACGGCCTGAGTGCGGTTGTTGACGAACACGGAACCAGTTGCCATGATGGCCTCCTTAATTATGCCATATACATTGAGTATATAGCATAGCGGCCCATAAATACAATGCCATTAACCGATATCTAAAAGATGAGGATCAGCCACCGTTTTTAAGAGCAGGTTTGTGCTGCCCTACCCTACCGCGTCGGTTTTCTGTTCATCAGTTCAGCAATGAATCCTCGCGATTCCAGCGCAATTACCCGCTCTCGTTTGAACTTCAATGCGTTCGCTGGTCTTGTTCGCGCTGCCATATCCGCTTTCCTTTGCATTACCATATCATGCAATTCTTCCTCAATCACATAAGGAACACTACCTTCGGGCCATGTGCTCAGTTCTGTCGCTCTTTTTGAATCACTATTGCACCAACAGTTTCTTCTAGAGCCTGATGAGTATTTTGTGTCCTTGTCAAAGCGATACCAGCCATGGTGAAAATTCTTTTAGTTGATGGAACCAACAATATACATACTTCATCTTCATTGACAACCACAGGAATCCCCTCTAGCTGCTATAGCACCGCCTCCGGCAACTTGTTTAGCCCAAGATGGAGCACCCAATAAAGATCGAAGATTACTGTTCCCTTTGCTCATCCAGTTACAACTCCAATTCAGACCATTTTGATAAAGCCTCAGGCTACCAGGAAACGGAGGCAAGCTGCGAGAGCATTCTCGCCAATCGTTCCTGGCAGAACGAGTCGCATCAATGAAAATTGTACACAGCTCACCGAGCAGCAAAGATATCAGATTTACGCTCTAATGAAAAAAAGCATTCACAAAGGCACTTAACGAAAATAATTGGAGCACCCAAATCCTTGATCGGTCGGGAAATAACTCGTAACTTGCGGTGAGCGAGGGATGAACGGGGTCCAGGATGGATTTAGTTTAGGCATCCTTAATAGCATTTTTAGCCGCTTTGGCACACTAGTTGGTGGTATTTTCACTGGATTACGAAAAACACACGTAGCCTCATCCCCGATTATCGGGCCACTGAATCACATATAATTGCATAGCGTTCCGAAGCGATTTCGCTGAACATCAGGAGACGCGGAAACATCGATGTCTAGCTTAAAAAATTCTCAAATCGCAGCAATCGTCATCGTCATGGTATTGATCCTTTGGATGCTGAGTGGATTGTTGTTTCGCGATTCGGACGCTGACATCGACACAACCAGCAAAAACAATTCAATCGGGACATCCAGTGAACAAACTCGAGAGCTAATGAAGGTTCAAGTGGCCCGCGCAGTTCCGTCCAATATGAACAGAGTCATTACGCTACAGGGACAGGTTGAACCAAAACGGCTACTATCAATTCGTTCAGAAACCAGCGGCACGGTAACCTCAGTTCCGATTAGCAAGGGAAGCAGGGTCAAAACAGAAGAATTAATTGTCAGACTGAGCCTGGATGGGAGAGACGCAAAGCTTTCAGAAGCGCAGGCGAAAATCCGGACCGCCATCAGCGAACAAAGAGCTGCTAAAAAATTACAAAAACAAGGCCTGCAATCCCAATTAAAACTCGAGCAGGCTCAAGCATCTCTAGCAAGTGCCCGTGCTGATTTGAAACTCACTGAGATCGACATAGGAAATACCGAGATAGTTGCACCCTTTGACGCTATCTTGAACTCCCTCCCCGTCGAAGAGGGGCAGCAAGTCGAACGCGGAATGGTAATCGCGGAACTGGTGGACGACAGTGCGTTCAGAGTCACGGCCACAGCGGCACAGCAAACGTTGAAGAATATCTCTGTCGGGCAAAAAATCACTGCCAAGCTCATCACCGGGGAAATTCTCAATGGTGAAATCACCTTTATATCTGCGGTGGCGAATCCTGCCACACGCAGTTTTTCTGTTGAAGCAGAAGTAGATAACACTGCCAACGCGGCCGCTGCAGGTGTCAGTGCGTCGCTGATTATACCAGTAGAGTCCGTATCTGCTGTCTTTGTATCACCATCGACAATAGCACTTGATGAAAACGGTGATATTGGTGTCAAGACAGTCAATACAGAGAACGTTGTAGAGTTCCATAAAATTACTCTGGTTCAAACAACGCAGAAAGGAGCCTGGGTTACCGGTATTCCTTCAGAATCCAGCGTAATTATACTGGGTCAGGGTTTCGTAAATCCTGATCAGAAAGTCGAACCGATAACTGAAATAGCAGACGGCGCGAGTTAGTCTGGTGAACACGCTTATAGATGCGGCATTTAGCCGGGGACGCACCGTTGTCCTCTGTCTGACCTTCCTCTTTGCAGCGGGCATCATGGCTTACCTGTCCATACCCAAAGAGTCTGAACCAGACGTAGCCATTCCTATCATCTACGTATCCATGCATCACGAAGGCATCTCACCGCAGGATGCCGAGCGCCTATTGGTCAAACCCATGGAAAAGGAACTGCAAGGCATTACGGGCATCAAGGAAATGCGAAGTACTGCCAGCGAAAGTCACGCATCAGTGCTACTCGAATTCGACGCAGGATTTGATAGCGACACCGCTTTCCTCGACGTTCGGGAAAAAGTCGATGTTGCGAAATCAAAGCTACCAGCTGCAACAGACGAACCAAGCGTCAATGAAGTTAACATCGCCCTTTTTCCGGTACTGACCATTTCCCTCTCCGGACCGGTTCCGGAACGTGCAATGTTGCAGATAGCCAAAGATCTGAAGGACGAACTGGAAAGTCTTCCGGGGGTCTTCGAGGCTGAAATTGCAGGACAACGCGAAGAAGTACTGGAAATCATTATTGATCCGGTTGTAATGGAAACCTATGGCGTGGATTTCCAATCGCTGTTCAGTCTGATCAGCAGGAACAACCTGCTGGTTGCAGCCGGCGCAATAGATACCGGCTCTGGACGCATGGTACTTAAGGTGCCTGGTGTTATTGAAAACCTGGATGACATTATCACTATGCCAGTCAAAGTTGATGGTGATGCAGTGGTTACTTTCGGTGATGTTGGCACAATCCGCAGAACCTACAAGGATCCGCAAGGTTTTGCGAGGCTGGACGGGCAACCAACGCTTGTGCTCGAAATATCCAAACGTATTGGTGCCAATATCATTGAGACGATCGACGCCGTAAGAGCAACTGTTGAAGCAGAGTCGGCAATTTGGCCGCCAGCAGTCAAATTCGGTTTTCACCAGGATAGGTCGGAACAGACGAAAACCATGCTGACCGACCTGCAGAACAATGTATTCACCGGTGTAATTCTGGTAATGCTTGTCATCATGGCAGCACTTGGATTTCGATCTGCGGTGCTTGTTGGGTTGGCTATCCCAGGGTCCTTTCTGACCGGAATTCTTATTATCAATTCTATGGGCTACACGATGAACGTTATTGTTCTTTTCAGCCTTATCCTTGTTGTAGGGATGCTGGTTGATGGTGCAATTATCGTTGCTGAACTCGCGGACAGAAATATCGATGAAGGGATGGATCGAAAACTGGCTTTCGCTAGCAGTGCAAAACGAATGGCCTGGCCTATCATTGCGTCGACCGCAACGACTATCGCCGTGTTTTTTCCGCTACTGTTCTGGCCAGGCATGGTAGGACAGTTCATGCGCTACATGCCCATCACCGTCATTATCTGCCTGACCGCCTCGCTGTTTATGGCAACCATTTTTATTCCGGTACTAGGAGGCATGATTGGAAGAAGAGTGCCAGGCGAGCAGTTGTCAGCGCGAAAAGGGAATCCTGACGACCCAAATATCTCTAACCGCGAAGGATTTACGGGCTGGTATCTGAACCTGTTGTACAAGCTGCTGATCAAGCCGTCCAGAACGTTGCTAGCTGCCCTGTTTCTAACCTGCCTCAGCTATGCAATCTATTATGTGCTCAACAATGGTGTCGAGTTCTTCCCAGGTATTGAACCCGAGGTTACATTGATACAAGTACACGCCAGAGGTGATCTTTCAATTTTTGAAAAAGATCTCATACTTCGAAAAATTGAAAGTAGATTTATTGGAATGGAAGAATTGGATTCCGTTTATGCTCGAACATTCGATGCAGCAAACGGTACAAACATGGCAGAAGACGTGATCGGTGTCATTCAGCTTGAGCTGGATGATTGGGACAAACGACCCAAGGTGGCAGAACTGATACCGCGAATGCGCGAAATGGTCAGTGACATCGCCGGAGTAAAACTACAATTCAGACAACAGGAGAACGGACCGGATAGCGGCAAGCCTATCAATATACAAATCAGCTCGCGCACGCCAGAGAAACTGAACGCCGCAACCCAATACCTTATTGATACAATGAATCAGGTAGGCGGATTCGCTGACCTTGAAGATAACCGTCCGCTACCGGGTATCGAGTGGATACTTGACGTTGACCGACTTCAAGCCGCTCGTTATGGTGCTGATATTTCGCTTATCGGCAATTCCATTCAGATGATAACTTCAGGGTTCAAGGTGGCCGAATATCGACCTGATGACGCAACCGACGAAGTAGAGATTCGAGTGCGTTACCCAATTGAACAGCGCAATCTGACTGCTCTGGATGAGCTTCGTGTACCAACCGCCAAAGGTATGGTGCCGATAACCAATTTTGTACAACTGAAGCCCGCCCCTAAAACGGGAACAATCACCAGGGTGGATGCCAATCGCGTCATCACTGTTCAGGCCGATATCGCAGAAGGATTCCTGGCTGATACCCAGCTTAAGCTTTTAAAAGAAAAACTACAGGCCGGCCCTATCGATCCAGACATAGATATCAATTTCAAGGGCGAAGCTGCTGAACAACTGGAAACCATGATATTTCTAGTACTTGCATTCATGTCTGCGATATTTCTGATGGTGCTGATTCTGACCACACAGTTCAATAGTTTTTATCAGGCACTACTGATTCTCAGCGCAATCTTTTTTTCAACCAGTGGCGTGCTGATTGGACTTCTTATAACAGGCCAGTCGTTTGGTATCGTCATGTGTGGTCTCGGGATCATCGCGCTCTCGGGAATTGTGGTTAACAACAACATTGTTTTAATTGACACTTACAATAGTTTCAGAAAAATGGGTAACTCTGCTATTGATGCGGCGATGAAAACCGGAGCACTGCGGCTACGGCCAGTGCTGTTAACTGCAGTTACCACTATATTGGGCTTAATGCCTATGGTGTTGGCCCTTAATATAAATCTGGTGACGAGACAAATGTCTCACGGTGCACCATCCACCCAATGGTGGACACAATTGGCTAGCGCCATTGCAGGCGGTCTCGCCTTTACCACGCTATTAACGTTATTGCTGACTCCGAGTTTGCTGGTGTTGGGTGCAAGAGTTTCTGCAAGAATGACGATAAGGCGTTTGCGAAAAAAAGGAATCGATACCAAAAGATTTGATTCCAGCCACGTGTCTCAAACACAGTAATAGCAGTACTTTGCCCGCAGTGTTAACCGCATAGTAAGGCTGTACCAATCAGGGCGCTGCAATGGTCAAAGCTACAATCTAAACTACCTCAAGGTACGGAATAAACATCAGGGGCATGAACTCTGGTATTTTCGCCGCGAGATCCGAGCAGCTTATCTTGGGGAGCTTGGGCCGATGAGCGAAACAATAATCCGTTAAGGGGACGATAGTATGACCTCGGAATACAAATCCGAAGTACCTCAAGCCGCTCCCTATTTCCAAGCCTTCGGTACAGTCCGCGCTCCCCGGGCCAGTGTATGAGCAAGTTGATTCGGACAGTTCCCGGCCAAGACCGGAAGTACAAAGGTATACTATTGGCATGACCCTATACCCTAGATTTTCATCAGAGAACAGCAATGAACAGACAGGATTTCCCCTCTGAGCTGAGCGAATATTTCGACCTGAGGTGGGACAACAGAAAGATATGGGCGCTGCAATTACCAGTTTTTTTAGCTGATGTGAGCGAGTTTGATTGGTTGCTTGATCTGCCCTTTCTGCCCTCTGATTCACCTACCCACATCTTTGAGCGCTGGCTCGGGAAACTCAGCCTTGAAAAGTATGTTGCGGTTTTTACGCAGGCGGAAATAGTTTTCTCCACGTTGCCATACCTGACCGATGACGATCTGAATGAACTTGGATTGCCACTTGGTCCTCGTCGCAAGGTGAGTGAATCGATCAAGCGGTTGAGAGAGGAAACCGATTTATATACCGCCGATCCCTCTGCTTCGGCGCCGGAATATATCAGTGCCCCGACACTTGTTACGCCATAGACACTTGAACCATCTTCTGCAGCAGAGCGTCGTCATCTGACGGTTATGTTCGCTGATCTTGTAGGATCAACCGAGATGTCGCCCCGGATCGATGTTGAAGACATGCGCGAAGTGTTCACAAACTTCCAGAACACCGTGGCCAGTGTGGTTGCAAGCCATGATGGCTTTGTTGCCAAATTCATGGGTGACGGCGTGCTATGTTATTTGGGCTGGCCGCAAGCCAATGATGTGGCAGAATATTGCAAGTCTCACGCGGGCGCTGATAGTCGCTGGCGCAGGAGATGCACTGGGTATCGATCAGTTCATGGCGGCAGACACCCATTACACCGCATCGAAGTCGCAAGCATTCCTGACTCAATTCAGGATTGAAGCAAGTTATCGCTCGCTCGCTATGGAGCTTGTGGAGAAAGCGCAGACGCTTGCCGATATGGCCCGTGCTCTGATCAATCAGACAGGCGAAACGTTTGTGCTGTCGGAACTGCATCGTCTGGAAGGTGCCCTGGCTCTAAAATTGGATAATCAGAATGACGCTGAGATTAGTCTGAAAGAAGCGGTTGCAGTGGCGCGAAAACAGGGAAGTAAATCTATGGAATTACGGGCTGCAGTTGATCTAGCCAATCTGTGGCAATTAATGGGTCGCACGACAGAGGCTTGCAACATGCTCAAACTCGTGCATGACAGTATCGACGATGGTGACTGTGCAGAAGATAGCGCGAATGCCAAGGTCTTTCTTAGTGATCGTGCCAAGACCAAGGGATCTCCTCGATAAACACTTATAATGACCCTTTAGGTACTTCCGCTTTAGTAATTCTAACTGCTCAAATCACAAATGACATTAATCCAGTGAAGGGCGAGTTTGAGGATTTCCTGCCAATCACCTACTCCAATATTTGGCTAGCGATACACTTTGAATCGGGCAGCTCTGTGCTTAGAGCTGCCGGTCGTTGTTTGCTCTGGGCGAGAATATCAGTCAGTATTTGTAACGCAGCTGTTGACCAAATCCGGTCATTTATATTTGGAATAGAGGTTTGTATGTGTGGCGAAAACTCAAAGGGCAACGCTTCAGCGACCGTATACATTGAGAATGATCGAGTTCGGGTTACAGAGTGGCGATTTTTGTGGAAAGGAGACAGTACCGGTTGGCACATCCACGAACATGATTACGCGGTCGTTCCTCTATTTACAGGCATCCTGGAGATAGATAATCAGGATGGATCGAGGAGCAAAGCGGAACTCAATAACGGTGTTCCGTACTTTCGTGATTTGGGTGTGCAACATGACGTGATCAATGGAAATGATTTTGAATGTGCCTTCGTGGAAATCGAGATACTAAGCAAGTAGCAATGGTCGACTATAATGGGCACCCGGAGTCGGTCAAGCACCATCGGCTATAATTCAAGTAAGTGACTTCAGCATCGTCACTATCGGCCAACGGGCGTAGGAAAGTATCGGACATGGTAAGGCCTTGGATATTGCTGTGCTATATAATTGATAGATTCGATCGAATCATATCTACAATAGTATTAGTAGTAGTTGTCGCCTATTTGAAGAATCAGAAGCCCCGAACCGGATGATGACTTCGATGTGGTCTATTGAGAGCAAACATCGACCGGATGGCCGATCAATCCGGTTTTCAGCCGTAACAGCAAGCCACCGGCTTTAGCCAGTAAGAGCATGTACATATATTCGTAGTCTGCATTTCCTTACTAATTTTCCTCGTGACGAATTTGGACTTCCACCGACAGTCGGACAGGGAATTTGACATTTAGAGGAGAATTGAGGTATCTCTAATCCTTTCTCATGGCTGGTTAACTAAACATTGTATACACGAATATCCAATCTTCCTTTGGGTCAACACGATTCCCCCGAGCACGATGAGCGTGGAGCCCAGCAATGTATACCTGCCCAAAGTTTCATTAAAAAACGCGTAACCGAGTATTGCAGCAAAGACGATCCAAAGATAATTTATCGGGGTAACCACGGCGACATCTTCCAGACTATAGGCAAGCACCCAGCAGTATTGAGCGAAGATCGCAATGGGTCCAAGCAGGATAAAGAAGAACATATGCGAAAGAACGGAACTCTCCCACGCGTAGAAAGCAGGAACTGACAGGATTAACATGGAAAAGAAGTTTACGTAGAGAAGAATGGTGATAGGTTTCTCGCTAAAGGTGAGCACTTTAATCAGAATACTTTCAACGGATATTAGAAGTGCACCCAGCAGTGCTAACCACAGGCCAAAACTGAAACTACCGAATAGCCCACCGGGGATTGGGAGCAAGCGATGGGATTCAAACCAGACACCATTGAATATGTTCACCAGTTTGATTCAGATGATGCGGCCTTTCATGCTGCAGTTGCGGGATTGGGCATGGTGTTAGCCACGCCGCTTTCAATACGCAAAGAGCTGAGCCTCGGAACTTTAGTTGAACTACCCTTGTTTGATCCTTTGTTAACCGGGAACTACTGCTTACTGCCCGGCCACAGGGAAACTCGATTGATAGAACATTTTAAAGAATGGATAAACGAATCGCTGACCGGGCAGGAGTAGTCAACTCGCAGCTATTACTACTTAATTCTGAATAATCGATCATTTCTAACTGATAGAAAATCAGACAATATAGTCCGCTTGGGTGACATAGTGTTATTTGGTTCGTTTCTGTTCTGGCTATTATCTTGTTTATTACGCTTAGAAAAAGTGATCGCCTAGCATCGATTGATGAGCAATACCGGCACGCTAATAATAATGAATCAGTGAGGGAATGACTACTAGGGTTGGATCCTTATGATCGTAGGATGATTGGACAAGCTATCAAGGAAGTCGAGTTAGGCTGGCCACTGGGTCTGCCGTTGTGTGATTCGATTCGTGATGGCATTTGGGAATGCCGCTGCGATATTGCCGGTAAACACAATATCACTAGAGTGCTGTTTTTTTTCTGTGATGGAAGGATGGTGCTGTTTCGCAAATTTATATCTTTACATAACTGGATATGTGGTTATAATGGATACATGGCTCGAAAACGTAATATTCATACTGTTGCTCCCGCGCTCGCTGCACTAGGGCATGAGGCAAGACTCTCGGTCTATCGGCTACTCGTGCGCGCCGGGCATGATGGTTTGAACGTTGGCGAAATATCGGCGCGATTGAACTTACCTGCATCAACGCTGGCGCACCATCTTCGTGCATTGGTGCATGCAGGTATCGTTGTGCAGGAAAAGCGAGGCCGCGAGGTGTACAACCGACCGGATTTCGACGCTATGAAAGAGATAATGAGCTTTCTCACTGCAGAGTGCTGCTCGGGAGTTCGGCTGCAAACCGATGTTGCCTAGTATTTTCTTTGCTTTATTATAACTATTAAACCGGTGATGTAGATATGAATCAACTCAATGTTCATGCAGAACCTTTCAGTGCCGAGTTTTTCAGGCGAATCTGGACCACGCATCGAGTCTGGCTGATAACGGGAACGATCTTGTTGATTCTCTTGATCTTCAATACTCCGCAGGGCGTTGCAAGCACTTGGTTCACTATTGAGGCGTTGATCGAAACTGCACCATTCTTGCTGCTATCGATTGCACTTGCTGCGTATGCAGGAGCGAGTTGCGCTGATAACTTGATTGCGCGGGCCTTCGTTGGCTCACCTCTGGCCATGATAATTTTTGCTGCAATACTTGGCGGTTTGTCGCCTTTCTGCTCATGCGGCGTTATTCCACTGATCGCTGCATTGCTGACCATGGGGGTTCCTCTCGCTGGCGTAATGGCCTTCTGGCTGGCATCGCCAGTGATCGATCCCTCAATGTTTGTGCTGACTTCTGGATTGATGGGGTTCGAATTTGCGGTGGCTAAAACGATCACCGCGATAGCACTCGGACTATTCGGCGGTTTGGTTACATTGGCCTTGACTCAAAAAGGTTACTTTTCCGATCCGTTGCGACCAGAAGTCGGCAATGGTGGTTGTAGAGCTGCATCTGTAAATACATCTGATCAGGTAGTTTGGAAGTTCTGGAAAGAGAATGAGAGACGAAAGAAATTTGCTAGTGTGGCTCTGGTGACCACCCTTTTCCTGTTGAAGTGGCTCACTCTGGCTTTTTTGCTCGAAAGCCTGATGTTGACTTATATCCCCGGTGAATGGATTGCCTCGGTTCTCGGTGGATCAGGTGCCGTACCCATAATTACTGCAACTCTGGTAGGTGTACCTGCTTATTTAAATGGCTATGCGGCATTACCTCTGGTTTCTGGGTTAGTCGAGCAAGGTATGGCGCCTGGTGCCGGATTAGCCTTCCTTGTTGCCGGAGGCGTCACATCGCTACCGGCAGCGATCGCAGTTTTCGCTTTGGTAAAACGTCCTGTGTTCGTTATTTATATCGTGTTCGCACTCACAGGGTCCATGGCGAGTGGTTTAATTTTTGAAGTATGGCTAAGGTGAAATTTCCTGATCATTGGTGCGAGCTTTATGCTCACCGTATTTCTCCTTCGGGGTTATGTTCAATAGCAGTACTCCAGCATCATTCCAAGAAAGTTGTGAAATCCACACATTTTCTACAGCTCTTTCAAACTCTACTGCAACAAACTATCAGTCGCCCTTCGTGCAAATCCTTCAGAACAATGAACCGTGGGAGTAACGCAACGCCGAGCCCCGCAACAGCCAAGGTTCGTACGATTTCACCGCTGTTAGCTCGGACATTTCCCTGAACCAAGAGTGTCTTCGGCTTCTTGCCGTCCATCAAGTGCCGTGCGATGAGAGTGGAATCCGCTAGTTCTCCAGCTCGTAGAGCTAGGTCGAAACCTTCTTCAACGAGGTCCAGGTAGCAAAACAATTCGGTTTCCCAGATTGAAACCGATGTCGGCATTAAGCTAGGGCTTCGCGGATCGCGCGGAAAGCCAACAGAGAATTCCTGGTAAAATCGGGCTTGGTGTAGTCAGGCCAGGTCGAGAGTTTGACGATGGTCATCTGTGCCAGGCGATTGATATAGATCATTTGTCCAAACACGCCGCGTGCCATTAAATCTCCCTTTTCGATGTTGTCTATCCACCAGAAATTGTTATAGGCGCCCTGTGGGCAGGTATCGGTATAGGGTGTCCCGTAAAGACTGTTGTCTCCGTGCGAGCAAAGACCAACCCAGTATTCGGAAACCACTCGGGTATCGCCCGCTATTCCGTTATTCTGCATCATTAGGCCAAAGCGCGCGAAGTCTCTCAAGGTGGCATTGAAGCCACCGCTGGCAACCGCGGTCGCAGCCTTGTCCACGGTAAAAAAGGCATCGTTTTCGGTGCCTATTTTTTGCCAGATTAATTTGCTTACCAGTTCCGACAGTGATTGGTTGGTGGCTCTTTCTATTGCCCATGCGACGACATCGGTTTCGACCGAGCGATAGTTAAAATTTTCACCATGCGGCCTTGCCCTAGGGAGGCTCAATATGACGTCATGAATGGTTGGTTGTTCACCACCATCGGGTGTCGGACGCCAGCCGCAGGCAATAACGATACGGGTCATATCAGAATAGGGGGCATTGTAATCTTCGATGAATTGCACACCGCTAGTCATCGACAGTGCATGGCTTAATTTGGCATCCTTATAACCACAGGATGCCAGTTCGGGCACATAGTCGACGAGCGGCGCGTTGATATCGAGGATGCCCTGGTCACAGAGGATGCCTACCAGACAGCCAACAATCGATTTTGAAACCGACTGGGATAGATGCGGTGTATCTGCAAGCATTCCATTGTAGTAATTTTCGGCGATTACGTTGTTCTTGTGCAAAACGATCAGGCCATCGGTATAGGTGTTGTCGATAAATTCGAAAACTGTCGTGTTGGCCCCTTTGTGATCGGCAAACTCTATCGACATTAAATCCTGTTTAGCTACAGATAGTGGTTTTATTCCTCCATTGCTGGATTTCACATCGGCTGTGGGAAACAGGCTGCGCATATTCAGGAAGGACCAACGATTGAACGGCGGTAAATCCCAGTTGCTGGGCCCTGGCCGTTTTTCTCGAGGTGGTGGGAAACCACGCATGATTCCCAGCTCGCTAGCAGTTTGTGGTTTACTAGGTGGGTTCA
>JAVJHY011495771.1:1296-12961 GCA_035593235.1 Phascolosoma agassizii | reverse complement strand
CCCACCCCAAGCCGGCGGCGAGATTGACCGAGAAGAGCAGCGTCTTGCTCGGCATCCACGGCAAGAGCGCGTACATCACGCCGCTGAGCACAGCCGAGCCCGCGAGAACGCGCCGCGTCGCAGCGACCATTGGTTCGTGGGTTTCTTTCAGTATCGTCACCCGATCAAAGCGATCAGGATCGGCATTGACCGCCTCGCGCATTGCCTCACCAAACGCCATGCGCAGCTCGGTTCCGATGTTGAATTTACACACGCTTGAGGTTTGGGCGAGGGCGCGGCGTTGGTGCGCGACCGAGTGCGGATCGGCAACGTCCGAGATCAGGACGACGGTCGCGCGGCGGCGGTGCCGCGCGGCGAGCTCGCGCAGGGCGCGCGCGAGATCCGCGTCGTGCGGCGTCGGCTGACGATCGAAGAGCGCGTGCGAAAGGCGCGTCAGCTGGCGGCCGCTCTTCGCCGGGACGACCCATGACGTGAGGCCGCGGTCGAACGTGGCGCAGCCGACGCGATCGCCCTTTGCCAGCGCGACCGCGGCGAGCTGGAGCGCGGCGTCGAGCGCCCAGTCGAGCTTGGTCCATCCGCGCCGCTTGCCCTCCGCCGTCGTGATGCGCATGCGGCGGCCCGTGTCGATGAGCAGGATCAGCTCCTGTCCGCGCTCGACCTGGTACTGGCGGATCATCGGCTTGCCACGGCGCGCGAAGGCCTTCCAATCGACGCGCCGCACGTCGTCGCCGTGCACGTACTCGCGCAGCGACTCAAACTCGGTCTCGCCGCCGCGGCGGCGGAGGAAGCGCACTCCGAGGTCCTGCCAGCGATCGCTCGCGGCGAGCCGCAGCGTCTGGCGCAGGTTCGCGAGCGCGGGCTCGACAGCGACGGCCTGCGGCGCGCTGAGCCGCGCCTGTCGTTCGAGCAGTCCCAGGGGACCGCGCACGCGCACACGCAGCGCTCCGAACTCGAACCTCCCGCGCAGGTCCGAGCGATAGGAACGCGCGAGCTCGAGCCTCCCCCCATCGTCGAAACGTCCCACATCAGGCCCACCGCTCGGATCGTCGGGCGCGTCGAGCACGAGGCGTTCTCCGTCCACCGTTCGCGCGCACACTTGGAACTCGGGCGGGAACTGCTCGTGCACTTCGACGCGACGCCCGCGCCCCGTCGAAGGGCAGGTGAGCGCAAGCTCGCGACGGAACTCACGCGAGAGCCCGACGCGGTCAGGCAGGCTGCGGTCGATCTCGATGGAGTCGGGCGCCGGCGTTCGGAAGAAGTCGACGCAAACGGCGGCCAGCAGCGCGAGGTCGAGCAACCACACGACGCCGCGCAACGCCTCGAACCTCAGGCCGAGCGCCGACAACGCGACGAGCACCGCGAAGCACGCGACGCATCTCGACGTCGGAATCAGCGCGGCACCTCGACCGAGTCCAGGATGCGCGTCAATACGTCCTCGGGCCGCACGCCCTCGATCTCCTCGGAGGGATCGAGCGCGATGCGGTGGCGCAGCGCGGGTACGAACACACGTTTGATGTCATCGGCCGTCACGTAGTCGCGCCCATCGAGCGCCGCCGTCGCCTTCGCCGCGCGCAACAACATGACGCCCGCGCGCGGGCTCGCACCGAGCGAGAGCGAGGGCGAACGACGCGTCTCGTCGAACAGACGTACGACGTAGGCCGGTAGGTCATCGCGCACTTCGATGTCGTCGATCACGGCGCGCGCCTCGAGCAGCTCCTCGGGCGACGCAACCGCCGTGACGCCGAGCTCCTGCGGCGACGCGCCGGGCGCACGCGAGTGGGCGCGACTGAGGAGCTCGGCTTCCACTTCGGGCGCCGGATAGCCGACGACGACCTTGAATAGGAAGCGGTCGAGCTGGGCCTCGGGCAACGGGTACGTGCCCTCGTGCTCGATCGGATTCATCGTCGCGAACACGCAGAACGGCGGCTCGAGCTCATGGCGCTTGCCGTCGATCGTGACCGCGCTCTCCTGCATCGCCTCGAGCAACGCCGACTGCGTCTTGGCGGGGGCGCGGTTGATCTCGTCGCAGAGCAGGAACTGTGCAAACACGGGGCCCGGTTGGAAGCGGAAGGCGCCCTCGCCGGGATGGAACACGCTCGTCCCGGTCACGTCGGCCGGCATGAGGTCCGGCGTGAACTGCACGCGCGAGTAGGTTCCGCCGAGCGTCGTCGCGAGCGTGCGCACGAGCAGCGTCTTCGCGACGCCCGGCGGCCCCTCGAGCAGCACATGACCGCCCGCGAGCGCGACGGCGAGGCAATCGGTCACCTCGCGCTCGAGCCCGACGAGGACCCGCGCGGTCGCGCCGAGGACCTTGTCGGCCAGTTCACGCACGCGCGCGATCCGCGGGTCGACTGCGTGGGACTCGGACGGCGGTTCGGACGCGTCCTCGGCCGGAGTTCGTTCGTCGTTCTCGTTCATCCCTTCGTCACTTCTCCCTCGAGACCATGAGCGAGCGCACGCCGCTCGAGTCGTTTCAGTTCGTATCCGAGTCGTTCTAGTTCGTCCTCGTTCGACACCCGCATCGTGAACAGCCGCTCGGCGTCGCGCTGGGCCCGCTCCTCGGTCGTTCCGAAGAACGACGCCACGACGGCACGCATCGTATCCGCGTCCACGCGATCGACCGGTGCTCCTTCGGCGCCGTCCGCCCGCCCCGCCGAGGCGCCCCGCGCGCGGTCCACGCCGAGCCCGCGCGACAATCGTCGCAAGACGCCTTCACGCAGCATGTCGGCGAGCAAATCCCAGCGCATCGCACCGGTCGCGACGCGCGCGAAGCCGCGGGCGCGCATCATCGCGGAGACCGGCGCCCACGGCACGGGGTCGCGCGGAAACTGTCGCGCCCATGCCGACGCCCAGATCAGGAGCAGCGCGAGAGTGATGAGATGCACACTGAACGGAAAGTTGTTCGGCGCGAGCGCGAGCGCGATCGCCGAGTCCGGCGTCCATCCACCGAGCACGTACTCGTCGAAGTAGACGGTGCCGTCCTCGGAGAAACGCTCGACGAAGCGCACGGCGAGCCGCGCGCTCCCGAGCTCGTCGACCCGACGGTTGTCGAAGAAGTCCATGTCCGCCATGAACAACACGAACCGCCCGTCGCCGTACGCGTACGACACGGCGAGCGGATCTCCTTCGTCGTCGGCCAGCTCGATCGCGAACGGCCCCTGCGCATCGCGCAGGTCGAAGCGAAAGCCGGGCTCCCAATCGACCTCGAAGCGCTCGCCGCTGGGAAGCACCGCGTCCAGCATTCGGTCCTCTCCGGCGCCGAGGGCCACGCGCTCGAGATCAAAGAGATCATCCAACTCGCAGAGCTCCGCGAACGTGGAGAACGCGTCGTGGCCGGCGGCCATCATGAGCGTGCCGCCCTGCTCGACGAAGCGCGCGTAGTGGCGCGGATCGCGTCGCCGGCGCGCGCCGGCGGTCGGACCGACGTCGCCGTCAGGGTCGCGGTCCAGTTCGTACCCGGGAGGCGCGAGCGGCGCCCGCGGCAAGATCAAGAGGCCCTGCGACGCGCGCAGGTCACCCGGCGACTCGGTCCATGCGTGCGTGCGGAAGCCCAGCTCGCGCAACACGTCGAAGACCACCTTGCGCCCGTCCGGCTCGGCGGAGCGCACACTCGACGGCGCGCGCCTGAGCCCGCTCGGCAGAAGCTGCAAGAGGAGGCCCAAGGCAACGAGCAGCCCGATCACCAGGATCACGGCCATGTTCGCGGCGCGGCTCACGGCGTGCCTCCGAGGTAGTCCGCGCAAAGCGCTTCCAACCGATCCAGGTCGGCCGTCGCAACCGGCACGCGCCCGAACTCCTTCGCCTCGAGTTCCGTCACGAGCGGAGAGAGCAAGCGGTTCACCGCGGTGGACGGGTTGCCGCGCGCGAGGACTTCACGGTTCGTCCACGCATCGCGGAACTGAAGGTCGCCGCGTCCGCCGAGTCCGAGGACGAGCGCGAAGAATTGCTTGCGGAGCGCGAGCTTCAACTCGCCGCGGCTACGCGCGTCCGCGGCTTCGGCGCGCAGCGCCGCAACGCGCTCGGTGATCGACGGTCCGCGCCGCGCACCGTCCTCGCCGCCGAACCGACGCGCCCCACCGACGAGGTTGGCGCGGATCATGCGCACCGCGAAGTAGACGAACGCGGCGACGAGCAAGACGCCGACGACCCAGAACACGCCGCGCACGACCTCGGCGTCGAATCCGACGCGCGACGTGAACCAGTCGAAGAACTCGGAGAGCAGGCTCGGACGCTCCTCGGCCCGGGCGAGCACGTCCTCAAGGGCGCGATCGATCTCGGGCGGGGCGATCGAATCCGTAGCTTGCTTCAAACGCGACCGCCTGCGCGACGCGCTCCGTCCCGGCGCTCGGCGAAGTGGCGCAGGGTGAGGTCGAGATCGAGCGCCTCCTTCCGGATGCGCTCATCGGTGTAGTACACCGTCTTGAGGATCGCGAAGTAGGCGGTTCCGATACCGACGAAGACAGCGCTGATCGCCGTCACGATCAACGCGATCGGCCGACCCTGGATCGAAAGCGCCGACTCCAGAAACTCACGCACCGTCGGATCGGCGAGCGCGGTCGGAACGAGCAAGAGCGGCCAGAGGATCGCGACCCCCGCAACGGTCGTCCAAGCCAACCAACGCCCAAACGCCCCGAGCCCGAGGACGAGTTGCGTACCGCGTGATAGCGACAGCAGGATCCCCGAGAGCCACGCGATGGGGCCCCGCGTCGCGCCACCGCTGCGCGCAAGCAACGTCTTGCGTTCGAGCACATAGACCGTCGGCCCGACCGAGAAGATCCACATGGCGAGCAGCGCTGGGAAGATGCAGAGCAGCATGCCGAAGACGGTCGAGACCGCCTGTGCGAGGGCGATGACCGAGACCCCGATCGCCGCCGTGATCCCGTTGCGAAGCGCGCCCCAGGTCGTCACCCGCAGCCTGAGCAGCGCCGCGCCGACGAGGCTGCACACGCAGGCGCCCGTGAGGTGCTCGGGCAGGAAGCCGAAGAGCGCTGAGACCAGCTGCCCGCCCAGTCCGAACTCCGAGTACCCGACGAGCTCGTTCAGGATCTGGTACGGCAACAAGAAGCACGCGGCGACGCCGACGAATACGCCGAAGCGTTCGACCAACACGTCGAGCGCGGAGTCGAGGATTTGGCCGACGCCGCGCGCCCGCAACCGCGGTGCGTCGAAGGCCACGCGTGCACTGCCGCGCCGGCGACCATTGCGACGCGGAACGCGCGTCTCGTCGCGCTCGAACGCGCGCGCCGGAAGGAGTCGTTGCGTGGAGAGGCTCGCGCCGGCCATGTCGGCTGCTTACAGGTTGCCCAACGTGATCGCGCTCGTCGGGCAATTGCGCGCGCACGCATGGTCGCGCGTGCATTCGTAGTTCGAGAGCTTGCGCACCTCGGCGTTGTCGCCGTGGGCCCAGAACGCTTCGGTCTCGCAGACCATCTCGCAGTTCCCGCAGCCGATGCAGAGGCTCGGGTCGATCCGGATCGAAACGTAGTCCCGCGGCGTCACCGGACACGCGAGGCCGTTCATGTCGCCGTCCTGCACCAGGTTGCGGGTCGCGGCGTGCGAAGTGAGCACGCGCAGCGCGGCCTCCTCGCCGAGGCGTACGACATCGGGCACGTCGTCGAAGTCGAAGCGCGCGAGGTGCGCCACCTTCGGCTGGATCAGCACGCAGCGCCGGTCGGCGTGCAGGTGAAGCATCTGCTCGACGACGACCTCCTCGACAATCTCGAACGAGCGGTAGAGCGTGCTGACGACGCGGTCCTTGTAATTCGGCGCCTTGAACGTCGCCTTGGTCGTCAGGTCCACGGCGACGATCAGGTCGGGGCGCAGCGTCTTCGCGAAGCGCAGCGGCAGGGGATCGGTGATGCCCCCGTCCATGTAATGGTGACCGTCGTGCTGATACGGCTCGAAGATCCCGGGCAGGCAGCACGACGAGTACACGGCGTCGATCAGCGAGATCTCGTCGCAGCCCGGTGTGCCCCAGAACACCTGTCCGCCCGACTCGAGGCGCACGGCGTTGCAATAGAACGGCATCTTCAGCTCGTCGAACGACATCGTCGGGAGCAGCTCCCGCAGCCGGTCGCGGAACGTGTCGCCGCGATACAAGCTCGACGTGCGCACGCCCTTCAGCAGGATCTTGAGGAAGTTGAGCCGGAAGTAATCGTCCTTCTGCAGCTTCGAGACGACCTCGGTCATCTCTTCCGTGCCCATGCCGCCGGCCGCCATCGCGCCGACCAGCGCGCCAATCGAGGTGCCGACGACCGCGTCGAACGTCATTCCCAGACGCTCGAACGCCTTGAGCACGCCGATGTGCGCCATCCCGCGCATACCGCCGCCCCCGAGGACGAGGACCGTGCGCGGCTGCCGTCGTCCGGACGCATCGTCCTGGTCGTTCCGGTCGCGGTACAGATCGGGCGGAAAAGGCGCGGAAGAAGAGTTCTTGTCGTTCAAGCTTGGCGTCTCGCTTTGGCGATCGGACACATTCAAGGGATTCCGGAGGAGCGTGTCCAACCATGTCGGCACGACCCGCGCGAACGTCGCGTGGATTCGAGCGCCGGCAAACGCTTCAATCGCCCGTCCGCGCCGCCTGGCCGACCTCCGCTCATCCCCGTCTGCCTCCACACGTCGTGACTCGAGAATCGAACGAACGCATCGTCCTGGCCGCCGGGCTCCGGCTGCCGCAGGCTCGCGCTGGCGGTACATACGCCGGGGAGGACGCCGGGCACCTCGGCGCGACGCTAGCGCGCGAGCTCCTCGCGCGCACCGGGCTCGACGCCGGTCGGCTCGACGAGGTGATCGTCGGCTGCGTCGGACCGCCCCACGATCAGGCCAACGTCGCGCGCGTGATCGCGCTGCGCGCCGGAGTTCCCCGCCAGGTCCCGGCCCAAACGGTCGCGCGCAACTGCGCGAGCGGGATGCAGGCCGTGTCGGCGGCGGTCGCGAAGATCGAGGCCGGCCGCGGCGACCTCTTCCTTTGCATGGGTGTCGAGGTGATGAGCGCCTACCCGCTGATCTTCAACTCGCGCGCGGTCGGGTTCTTCGCCGGCCTCGCCAAGGCCCGCAGCCTGGGCGCGAAGCTCGGAGCGATGGCGCGCTTTCGTCCGGCGATGCTGGCCCCGCGCATCGCGCTCGTCGAAGGGCTCACCGACCCGACGAACGGCCTGATCATGGGCAAGACCGCCGAGAACCTGGCGCGTGACTTCGCGATCGGGCGGGAAACGGCCGACGAGTACGCCGTCCGCAGCCATCAGCGTGCGCGCGATGCCCGCGAAAGCGGCCGGATCGCGGCCGAACTCGTCCCCCACCTGCCGCTCGCCGCGAAGGGCAAGCGGCCGAACAGGTCTTCGCTCGGAAGCGACGACGGCGTACGCGACGACCAGAACATGGCGGCGCTCGGCAAGCTGCGCCCGTACTTCGAGAAGCCTGACGGCGTCGTCACGGTCGGCAACGCGTGCGGCATCACGGACGGCGCGACGGGGCTGATCGTCACGACCGAGGCGCGCGCCCGCGAGCTCGGGCTCGAACCGCTCGCGGCGATCCGCGGTCACGCTTGGGCGGGCTGCGATCCGGCGCGCATGGGGCTCGGACCGGTGTACTCGAGCGCGAAGGCGCTGGACGAGGCGGGCTGCAGCGTCGCGGACATGGGCGCGGTCGAGATCAACGAGGCGTTCGCGGTGCAGGTGCTCGCGTGCCAGCACGCGTTCGCGAGCGACGAGTTCGCGAAGAAGGAGCTCGGCTTGGACCGCGCGCTGGGCGCGATCGACGACGCGCGCCTCAACCCGAACGGCGGCGCGATCGCGGTCGGCCACCCGGTCGGCGCGACGGGCGCGCGCCTCTTGCTCACGCTCGCACACGAGCTGCGAGCCGGCGATCACGAACTCGGTCTCGCCACGCTCTGCATCGGCGGCGGCCAGGGCGGCGCGTTCGTTCTCGAGAGGATCGCGGCGTGATCCACCTCACCGGACTCCCCGAACCCGACGACGCGCCCGAGCCGGGCGCTTGCGTCCGCGTCGAGCGGCCCGAGCCTGGGCTCGCCATCCTCTACCTCGATCCGCCGCATCGGCCCAAGCTCGCGGCGTTCGACGTCGCCCTGCTGCGCGATCTGGACGCGGCGATCGACGAGCTCGCGGCCGACGCGTCGCTCAAGGGGCTGGTCATCACGGGGCGCGAGCCGCTTTCGTTCGCCGCCGGCGCGGATGTCGAGACGATCGCCAAGATCTCGGACAACGAGCTCGCCTCGCGCTTCGTGCGCGAGGGTCAGAAACTGTACCAGCGCATCGCGATGCTCGGCACGGCGAACGGCGGACGCGTGAAGACCGTCGCCGCGGTCGGCGGTCCGGTTCCGGGCGGCGCGTGCGAGCTCTCGCTCGCCTGCGATCGCATCGTGCTCGCGGATCACCCGAAGTCGCGCATCGGCCTGCCCGAAGTGTTGCTCGGAATCTACCCCGCATGGGGCGGCTCGCAGCGGTTGCCGCGCCGCATCGGCGTGCCGGCCGCGCTCGGCTCGATCCTCACGGGCAAGCTGCACCGCGCGCGTGCGGCGCTGCGAATCGGCCTCGTCGACCGCCTCGCGCGGCCCGAGTATCTGATCCGCATCGCGAGCGACATCGCGCTCGGGCGCATGAAGTGCCCGTACCGCGGACGGCGCGGCTGGCGTACGCTCCTCATCGACAGGAACCCGCTCGCCGGCGCGGTGATCGCGCACATGGCGCGCAAGGACGTGCTCGCGAAGACGAAGGGACACTACCCGGCGCCGCTGGCCGTATTGCCGCTCGTCGTGCGCGCGCCGCGCATGTCGATCGAGGCCGGGCTCGAGCTCGAAGCCGAGAAGGTGCTGCCGCTGACGAGCTCTCCGGTTGCTTCAAACCTGATCCAGATCTTCCTCGGCTCCGAGCAGGCGAAGAAGCTGTCGCGTGTCGACGGCGAGGACGCGCCCAAGATCGAGCGCGCGGCCGTGATCGGTGCCGGCGTCATGGGCGGCGGAATCGCCGGTTTGATGGCCGAGAAGGGCGTTTCCGTGCGTTTGCGCGACCTCGATCGCAAGCAGCTCGATGCCGCGCTCGCGGAGCAGATGGCGGTCATCGGGAAGAAGAAGAAGCAGCGTCGGCTCGAGCGGCACCAGGCGGATGCAGCGCTCGATCGGCTCGAGGTCACGACCGATCCGGCCGGTTTCGCCCGCTGCGAACTCGCCATCGAAGCGGTCGCCGAGAAGCTTGAGATCAAGCGCATCGTGTTGTCCGAACTCGCGGCCATGATGCGGCCGGACGCGATCCTGGCGACGAACACATCGTCGCTGTCCGTCGACGCGATCGCCGAGGGCGTTCCGTCTCCCGAACGCGTCATCGGAATGCACTTCTTCAATCCGGTGCGCAAGATGCCGCTGGTCGAGATCGTGCGCGGGCAAGCGACGTCGGACGAGGTCGTCGCGCGCGTCGCGAAGCTCGCGGTAGACCTCGGGAAGACGCCGGTCATCACGAAGGACGTCGCCGGGTTCCTGGTCAACCGCTTGCTCGGTCCGTATCTCGACGAAGCGATCCGGCTCGTCGAGTCGGGCGTCGACCCGCACGAAATCGACGCGGCGCTCGTGAAGTTCGGCATGCCGATGGGACCGTGCGAATTGATCGACGAGGTCGGCCTCGACATCGCCTCGCACGCAGGCGCTTCGCTCGAAGCCGCATACGGCGACCGAATGCGCGCGAGCAGCTATCTCGCCCCCCTGATCGAGGCCGGACAGCTCGGGAAGAAGACCGGCTCCGGGCTCTTCCTGTGGCGCGGCGAGCGCGGCGGCAAGCAGAAGAACGCCGGTCGCAACCCGGCGCTGAGTTCGCGCGGTGGCGTGTCGCTCAGCGAGGACGAGCTCGTCGATCGCTGCGTCCTCGCGCTGGTGAACGAGGCGGTCCGAGCGCTCGATGAGGAAGTCGTCGCCGGTCCGGAGGAGCTCGACCTCGGCGTAATCTTCGGCACCGGCTTCGCGCCCTTCCGCGGCGGTCCGCTGCGCTACGCCGACGCGCGCGGGTGCAAGGAGATCGTGGCGCGCTTGGAGGCGCTGCGAGGAGCGCGCGACGTCGTCGCGTCGGGCGATGTCGAGCAGGGCCTGGCAAAGCTCGTCAAAGCCGTGGCCAAAACTTTCACGTCGATGCCCGGTGACCAGCACGATTCGCCGGCCGGGCGCTATCTGCGGGAGCTGTTCGGTGCAGTCGTTGCGTAGCGCACAATCTGTCACAAGCCGGGACACGACCTCGAGTAACGCGTCGACCACAGTATTGCCGGTCACATGGACTGTTGCCGGGTCAGCACTTTCCCCTAGTAGCGCATCGCGCGCGCGCACCGTGGGCGCGAAATTGAGGGCGCACAGCGGGGCCGTCAAGCGCCGATTCATTTCTTCTGGAAAGGGCGCGGCCATATCGCCGGTTCGCAGCCCCGCCTCGACATGTCCGACCGCAACGTGTTCGTGGAACGCTGCAAGCGCCGCTGCCAGCGTTGTGCTGGTATCACCGTGAACCAGAACAAGTCGTGGGCGTACGGCCCGGATCACTTCCGTGACGCCGGTGTGAACGCGGCTGAACAGTTCACTGAGCAATTGGTTTGGGCGCATTAGATCGAGGTCATAATCGGGCACAATAGCAAAAAGCCGGAGCACCTGATCGAGCATTTCACGATGCTGGGCAGTGACCACGGTGGTGCTTGTCAGCCCGTCGGTGCGCCGCATAGCCTGGACCAGTGGCGCCATTTTGATCGCCTCGGGTCGCGTTCCGAAAACCAGCATGACATCGCAGCCACTCACATGCGTACCTCACTCCAAGCCAGCAGCCGCAGGCACGCACGACAGGTCAGAAATTTGGCTGACGCGGATATCGCAAGAAAATCACCGGTACGAGCTATTGGACGCTCCGCTGGCATGTCTCAAGCCTGGTTGGTAGCGGCCGCAGCGTAATTCGCCCACCTAGCGCAGCGCCGCCGATCGTCTCCCGTGTGAGCGTCACCGTCAGCTCGACCGTCGCGGAGCAAAAACGCAGTCGTGGCTCACTCAACACCGATGTGATCTCGGCCAGTTGCAAGCCAGCCGCACGGGTGACGGCGAGAAATTCTACCACGACTGTGTCCGAATCGGAGAAAAATAAGACGTGTCGATTGACCCCGGGTGATCCGTGGTCACTGTTCCCATCAGACCCGATGACTGCGTGTCGCAGCGGCACAGCTCCGATTCCGTCGAGTGACAACGAGTCGGCGAACACCAATGGCGGCGCCGGCGACGTAGCTCCGGTTTGTTCGTTACCCAGATAGCAGTCAATGGCGTCGGCGATGGGCAGATCGGCGACGACACCCCCGGCGCTCATCACCAACCCGCGCGTACACACCGCGCGAAGAAGCGCCATATCATGGCTTGCGATGACCAGAGCGCCGGCCGCGGCGACGCGGCTTCGCAGGCGGTCCTGGGCCTTTTTGAGAAAGCTGGCGTCGCCGGCGCTGATCCACTCGTCGAGCAGCAGAATATCCGGTTGAGCGCAGGTGGACACCGCGAATGCTAGTCGTAATCGTTGACCGGCGGACAGCGTGATCAAACGATGGTCAAGTCGATCCTCCAGTTCGGCGAATTCAATGACTTCGGCCAACTGCCGGCTCATATCGCCAAAACTGGCGCCCATCGCGGCGGCGCGCAGAAAGACATTTT
>JAVJHY011495664.1:0-12961 GCA_035593235.1 Phascolosoma agassizii | reverse complement strand
CAGGCCGTAGAAGCCTTGAAGTATCTCGTAGGTTTCGGCCGTTCTTTGGTGGGGCGCCTGCAGGTCCTCGATGCTAAGGACATGAGCTGGCGAGAGCTTAAGCTTAAGCGGGATCCCGCTTGCCCCTGCTGCTCTGTTCGGAGCGCTTAGGTATAAGCCGCAGGTGTCTAGGTGGTAGCGCGAATGTGATAGATTTAGGCTCACTCTTATACTGGTTCCAAGATTCGAAAGCATGTTTGCTTAGGCTTATTAAGCCCTAGCGGACATTACTCAATTTATGGATATTTGGAGTCAACATGAAAAAGACAGCCCTAGCACTTAGCTTACTCGCCCTCAGCGCAACAGCCTTCGCCGCAGAAGAAGAGACGAACTACGGTGATCCAACCGCTTCATTCTCAACTGTCGGTGTTGCTGGTTCTAAAGATGCCGCGCAAGTGACCTCTATGTTCGGTTTCGGCAACAACATCTTCTCTTTCGATCTAGGCAAGACCTACAAGAAAGATGCTAAGGATGGACAGGCAGCCGCAGACGCCGATACGACTTACCGTGGTCGTTACTTCTACGTGACTGACGGTCTTGGTTACAGCGTCGATGTTGTCGGCAACCTAGGTAATGGCAACAACGATAAGAGCACTACGGTATTGGCCGGTGCGCTTTATAAGATCGCGGTCAACGACAACTTGTTCGTCTTCCCAATGATCTCTGCTGGTCGCTCTTTGAATGAGCAGAAGACCAACGATCAGAACCTTGTTCAGGCCGGTGTATACGCTATGTATGCTTTCGATGCAGGCCACTGGATGTACGCTAACCCTAAGGTTACGCGCATGCTAGGCAATGGCGGAACCCTAGTTAAGCAAAATGTTTTCCAAGCCGAGATCGGTGGTGGATACATGGTCGCAGCTGATGTGTCTGTCGGTGCGAAGCTTGAATACACCAAGGCTAACACGCAAATGAAAGCCAACAAGCAGAAGAGCGATTCAACTCTTTGGTTGCAGGCTAACTACTACTTCTAAGCCTCTGGCCTAAAGTTCTAGTCAAAAAAAACAGCGCTTAGGCGCTGTTTTTTTTGTGATTGAAAAACTGAGAGCTAAGCCCGTTTTAAGCCCATCACCCAGCCTATCTGGCGTCTCAACTTAACTTCCATTTCTTCGGGCTTAAAATCGGCCTTAGCCATCAATAGGCTTGAGTATTTAAGCTTGTTGCAGCCGCTGAGGAGTAGCTCGGCATCGACTTGTGGGTCGCGGTGGTTGAAGCGCTTGCAGAACTTGATTAAAGGCTGGCGCTGGTGGGCAAAATAGGCCTGGCGATACTCACATAGATGGGAGGCCTGATGAGACTCACAGAGAAAAATCAGTTCCAGAGATATGTCGCTGTCACGCTTTAGGCGCAGCTCGGTGATGTAGGTGTTTAGCATGGCCGCGAGCCGTGCCGCAATCTCGACGCGGACTTGCTTCTTGCGCAGCTCTACGGCGGAGAAGGCGTTGAAGTATTCGAAAAATGCCTCCCAAGCTGCATCCATGTCATGCACTGTGCGTGCGTAGAACTCACGAAAACTCGCGGCGAGCAGGGTGTCGATATCATGGAAGTGATAACTCACCAACGATAGCTGGGTGCCCGCGGCTTGTGCAACGGAGCGATGAGTGACGCCCTTGATGTTATCGTGAGCGATGATGCCTTGCGTGGCTTGGATGAGGCGAAGCTTAGTCTTTTCGCCACGTTTAGGCTTGCCTTGCACGAGGTTGTGCATGACAGGGTCACCACGCAGGGCGGTGTTCCCTTGTAGAGTATTCTTGATCGTCATGATCCTACTGCTCTCTCTCGTTGTTGCTGCGTCCTTGCAACACTAAGATTTCAGTATCGCCGCATTTATGCAAGGTCTTTATGTTTGCCTATTGAGAGTCTACTCGTCTCTAGAGCTGGTAACAGTAGACGTTTGCCTAGTCGGCGAACTGAGAAAGGAGGTGGCGCTGAGCAAAAAAAGCCATGGAAACAGGCGGGTACTGGCTTTACTTTGGGCCACAATCTGCTTGGGTGTATTTTGGCTTGCTAGCTTTCGAGTAAGTCTCATTTTTTCACATAAAACTATGTCAGGCCGCTTTTTACATACCTACAAGGTAGTATTTATCAAATACTCACAAACGGTATGGGTTCTGTCATGATTTTAAATTCCAGCACTAGCGCTCGCGAAGTAAGGCGGCGAGGGGCGTTAAGGGGGCGCGTAGTTTCTTGCCTAGGCGCTTTGCGGCGGGCAGTAAGCGGCGAGGACTAAGCTCTGCTGGCTGTTGCTTGAACAAATACAGCACTAAATTACCCTCGGGTACCTCGATGGCGTAGATCTTAGCGCTGAAGATCTGCTTTAACTCGGTGATCATCTGCGGGTATAGACTCTTCTCCTCGACCCAAAGATTTAGACACAGTACCCCCTCGGCACTGAGCAGTTGATGACAGTTGCGCAGGTAGGCGCCGTGCAGTTGAACGGGATCCATATTCTCGGCGCCATAGAGGTCGCTGAAGATCAGGTCGAAGTTCGAATTTTCCTGAGTGAGCTGCTGCTCGATGAAGTGCTCGGCCTTGCCTATATGCAGTTGATAGCGCCCAGCCTTATCGAGGTGGAAGTGGCTCTTGGCCACCTCCGCGACCGCTGGGCGTAACTCGACAACATGCAGCTCTAACTCAGGCAAGATATGCAGCAAGCTGTGCACTAGGCTGCCGCCGCCGAGGCCGGCTACTAAGGCGCGTTTGGGAGATTGTGCGCAAAATAGGCTGGCCATGCACATCGCCTGAATATATTCATAGATAGGCCGCCACGGTGCTTCGTTGAGAACGCAGCTTTGCTCGGCATCACTGTCGAAGCTGAGGAAGCGGCGGTCGACATCTTCGAAGACTTCGATGCGCCCATACTCATCTTTGCAGCGATGGATGACGTGTCCGCTTAGGGCCATGAGGTTTAGCCTTGCTCGCGATTATCGAGGGTCTTGAGGCGGAAGATGCGCTTCAGGTTTAGCTGCGAAAGCAGCATGCCGAAGAGCATTAGGCCGCAACCGAAGAAGCCAATGCTGCTGAGCTGTTCATCGAGGATGAGCCAGCCGCCGATGGCCGCGAAGACGGCCTCTAGGCTAAGAATTATAGCCACGTGAGCCGGAGCCGCTTGCTCCTGTGCCACGACCTGCAGAGTATAAGCGACGCCGACCGAAAGAATGCCCGCATAGGCGATAGGGATGGCGGCATCGAACAGAGGCTGTATGTCTATCGTTTCGAAAGCCCCGGCGCCTGCGGCACTGAGTAGGCAGCACACCAGCATTTGCCCGAGGGACAGTTGCAGGGCGTCATAGCGCTGAGCCATATGGCCAATGACGAGCACATGCACGGCCCAAAACAAGGCGCCCATCAGCTGCAATAGATCGCCTGGGGATATTTCATCGCTCTGCGCCCCGCTCAATAGGTAGAGGCCGATACAGCCTAAGCTGCCGCCCAACCAAGTATTGAAGCCTGTGCGCTGGCGTAGAAAGATGCCTAATACAGGCACGAGAATGACGTAGAGGCCGGTAATGAAGCCGGCATTCGTCGCGCTTGTATAAACCAGCCCGACCTGTTGAAAGGAGGAGGCTATAAACAACACCACGCCACAGGCGAGGCTCGCAACGATCAAGCCCTTGGCCTTTCCGTTGGCATTGGCGTTCGGCTTGCTCTTGCTGCGTGCGCGGGCCTTGGGGCGCAGGGTAAACCACCACACCAGCGGGACGAGCGATAGGCAGCCGAGGAAGAAGCGCGCGGCATTAAAATAGAAAGGCCCCATGTGGTCCATACCGATGCGCTGGGCGACGAAGGCAAAGCCCCAGATGGCCGCGCAAGCGATGAGCATTAGGTCGGCGTGAAGATTACGCTGGGCCATAGGATTCCTTAGGTAGGCGAGTATAAAAAGTTGAGCGGATGATAGAGGATATCCACCTTGCGAGCTAGGCCTTATAATAAGCGCTTGAACGGGATAAATGTGACGTAAGAGGCAAGTTTAGATGAGTGAAGATGATGGCAAGATCGGTTCTGAATTGCTGACCGAGATCGTTGAAAACCAGTTGAGTGATAATAATCCGCTGAAGGTTAAAGAGACCTTGATGCGCTTGTGCATGAGTGGGGTCGAGCGCGAAGAGGCCTTGATGTTCATCGGCTGCGCCCTGGCTCAAGAGATGTATAGCGTGGTGAATGAGGGCGAAACCTTCGATGAAGAGCGCTACTGCTCTTATTTGGCCACGCTGCCGGAGATGCCTTGGTTGAGTGAGGATCTGGAGGCGGATGAGGACTGAGCCCTACGCTCAGCCCATAGTCTGGCTTACTTAACCCGCTCACTTGACCAGCTTGATCACCTCGCGGAAGGCTGGGTGTTCAGTGCTTTGCAGGAGTTCGAAGAGGAGCATTTCTGAACTGCTCAAATGAGCCCCGCCGGCGCTCATCTTTTGGAGGGCCAAGGCCTTGTTAGCCGAGTTGCGAGAGGCGATTGCATCCGTTACCAGGGTGATGGCGTAGTCTTGGGCGAGCAAGTCCATGGCGCTTTGATAGACGCAGACATGCGCCTCTATGCCTAAGAGGATTAGGTGCTCGGCGCGGCTGTGCTCGAGTACTTCTAAAAGCGCGGCGCTGCCACAGGCACTGAAGGTGGTTTTGTGCAGGGCGGGTTGGCTGAACAGTTCGGCTATCTCGGCGCTGGTGGGGCCCAATTTATCGGCACATTGCTCTAGGTGGATGACCGGTACGCCGATGGCTTGTAAACCCTTTACGCTGGTCTTTAGGGCGGCGAAGAAGTCCTCGCGGCCATCCATCAGCTGCGCCAGTTTCCCCTGTACGTCGATGACGATGGCTAGACAGTTCTCGGCTTTGAGCATGTTCGACTCCTCCTTTTCTTATTGATTTTAGAGTTAGCGCGCCTCGAGCATCAGGCGGTTACGGCGATTGAGCAGGGAGATGGCCTTTATCTGCGCGAAGACGCGCTGTCCTTTAGCCAGTCCTAGGCGCTCGAAACTGTGTTTGCTGACATGGGCCAGTATATATTGATCGTGCAAGCGCAGCTTAAGCAGCAGGGCGGCCTCAGAGATGCTCTGGACATCGCTGAGGGTGACCGCAATGACGTTTAACACGCTGCTGTCGGTGGGTGCCGATAGGCTGACACTGACATCGCGTGCCGGGATGCGCAGGCGCTGTTCATGGTCGTCGTAACTCTGTTTGATCGCCGGTACATAAAAGTCATGGCCATCGATCTCCAGGCGACTCAAGCCCTGCCCAGCATCGTACTGTGTGACCGAACCGCGAAGTAAGGCGGCCGCTTCTTGATGGTGGGCGGTGTGCAAGTCACTGCGGCAGAGTAATTCGGCAATCTCGCCACTGGCGGTGATGCGACCCTTCTCGAGCAGGATGAGGTGGTCGGCCAGCGCCGCTAGCTCGGCCATGTCATGGCTGACGTAGATCATCGGCACTTTGAGCTTGCCGCTAAGGTTCTTCAGGCTCTGCACGATTTCCTGCTTGCTGCGCCAGTCTAGGGCGGCGAGGGGCTCGTCCATCAAGATGAGCTGGGTCGCCGCTAATAAGGCCCGAGCAATCGCCACGCGCTGCTGTTCACCGCCGCTGAGCTGGCTTGGATACTTGTGCAAGAGGGGCTTTACCCCAAGCCATTCGATGACTTCGGCGTAGCTGGGGAGGTTCGGTACGACGCGTTTGCGGCGCTTAAGGGCGTAGAGGATGTTGTCCTTGGCCGTTAAGTGGGGGAAGAGCCGAGCGCTTTGAAACACATAGCCGATGCCGCGTTCCTGCGGCGACAGGTGCTGCTTGGTCTGTTCATTAGCTTCATCGAGGCTCTGGCCGTTGAGGCGAATATGACCCTCGAAGTCTTGCTCGAGACCGGCGATGCAGTTGAGCACAGTGCTCTTGCCGCAGCCCGAAGGCCCGAATATAGCGCTGATGCCTTGGGCCTCGATTTGACTGTGGATGTCGACGGCAGGGGCTTGCGCCTCACATCCGGCTTTGTTTTTGCCAAAGCTTAGGCGAATCTTTAGATCTAACATTTGTCCCCCCGTCCGCGATACGCGTAGATCGGCAGGAGTAAGAGTAGGGAGAAGATCAATAATAGGGCCGCGAGGCTGTGGGCCTGATCATATTGCATCGATTCGACGTGATCGAAGAGGGCAATGGAGAGCACTTGGGTTTCGCCGGGGATATTACCGCCGATCATCAATACCACTCCGAACTCACCGATGGTATGGGCGAAGCCTAGGCTGGCGGCGGTGATAAAGCTGCGCTTAGTCAGCGGCAGGGTGAGGCTGAAGAACTGATCCAGTTTCGAGGCGCCCATGGTGGTGGCCGCCTGCAACAACTTGTTGTCCACCCCCGCGAAGGCGCTTTGTAAGGGCTGAACCACGAAGGGCATGGAGTAGATGATCGAGCCGAATACTAGACCTGCAAAACTGAAGGCGAGGGGGGTGCCGGTGAGTTGAGTCCACAGTTGGCCGACTTCGCCCTGGGGGGCAAAGATAATCAGTAAATAGAAACCCAGAACCGTCGGCGGCAAGATCAGCGGTAGGGCGACCAAGGCCTCGACGGGGGTGCGCCAGCGGCTCTTCGATTTTGCCAGCCACCAAGCGATGGGTGGTGCAATCAGCAGCAAGAGCACGGTGGTGATGGCGGCTAACTTTAGCGTCAGCAGGGTGGCTGTTAGATCGTTCGCACTGAGCATCAGCGATAGCCATCCTTAAGGATAATCTCTCTAGCCTGCGGTCCTTGCAGGTAGGCGTAGAAGCCAAGGGCTGCGGCATTAGAGGGTTTGAGTAATACCGCCTGTTGCGCGATGGCTGCATAGAATTCTTTGGGGATGATTGTATATTCATCGCTTGATACATCGTGCAGCTGCGCGAGGGCCACGAAGGCGCTCGCGGCATGGCCCGAGGCAGTGAACTGGTAAGCCTGGGCGACATTGCTGCCGCGTACTAGCTGAGCCTGACTCTCTTCCCACAGCTCGAGTGCCTGCAGCGATTGCTGGGCGGCGAGTCCATAAGGTGCGGTGCGCGGGTTGGCGATGCTGATGCGCGGCGAGGCCAGTATTTGAGTCTTGATGTCTTGGTTTGCGCCTTGTGGTGTCCACAGGGCTAATACGCCTTGGGCGTAAGTGAAGCGCTGGTGGCCTAGGCCGTCGCTTTCTAAGGTTTGCGGGCGCAGGCTGTCGGCGGCGAAAAAGATGTCGAAGGGCGCGCCGTGTTTGATCTGGAAGAATAAGGTGCCGGTGGAGGCGCTGCTGATATTGATGTGTATGTTTTCGCTCTGGGCCTGATAGGCCTTAACCAGCTTTTGCGCCGTGGCCTTAAAGTTACCCGCGACGGCCAAGTTGATCTGCTCTTTGGCGTGACTCGGCAAGCTGAATACGAGTGTGTTCAGAGCCAGCACGAATAGGGCTACACAGTGGTTAAGGCGTGTCATGGTCGGTAGGTGAAGCGCTTTCATTTAGCTCTTTAATTGTTTAATGGCTTAGCGCCGATGATAAAGCAAACGCCTCGTATTGGCTCATATTTGTTACGGACAATTTGCCACGATGCGTGGGCGGCAGGCGAGTACAAACGAAAAGAGCACTGAACCTCTCGGTGCAGTGCTCTTCTTGGGCGTCGCGTAGACGCCTACTCCTACTTCTAAATTAGCGAATTATGCGGTCGCTAGTTCAACTTTTTTTTTGCTCTGCTGGCGCAGTACGACTAGGAAGCAAGCAATCGCAATAACGATGCAAGTAACTGCGGCAGTGGTCAATACGCTGAAGTCATCTCCTGCTTCACCAGTGATTAGACCGCCGCCGATAAGAGGACCGGCCGCTGCACCGAAGAACACAACGAAGTTAGCCGAGCTTACCAAGCGACCCGATGGGTCAAAATCAACCAAGATACCGACCATGTAAGGTAGGCAGATAGAGAGTGAACCCAGTAGCAAGCAAGTACCGACAGTAAGGATCATCGCTGATGAGCTGTTCTCAAGGAGCAAGAAGGCTGCGATCATGGTGCTCAGGCCTACAAGCAGCGGTACTGAACGTCCGAACTTGGAGCCGACTACAGAGATGATAAGGGCGATGATCATCGCAGTCGCAGCGCTCAGGCCAATAGCATCAAGGGCTACGCTGTCTTCAAAGCCTTTCGACGCGCCAATGATAGCTTGGAAGGCGAATAGAGCCGTGTTGCTGGCGTAAGTGAGTAGCAGGGCAAGTAATACAAGCACAGCGCCTACGCTTACGATGCTACGCAGTGGTGCGACTTCATCGTCTGTTTTGATGCTAGACATTGTTTCCTTGCTTGGCATTACTCGAATGAAGAGTAGAACCGGTACGCACAATAGAGCGAATAGACCAAACAGACCGGCAATGGACCAAGCACCAAGAATGTCAGGCGCGAATTGAGAGCCCAAGATCATGAAAAGCATCTGCGTGAAGAAGGCCATGCCTAGAATCGCATCGGCATCGGTGAAGTGGCTTAGCAGGGCTACAGTACTGATCATCATGAGGCCGCAACCAATGCCCGATACCAGTTGTAGAATCATCAGCATATCAACCGAAGTGCTTAGCATGCTGGCCCCTTGGCCTGCGATGGTAAGAAGGGCACCCAGTGCGGTGGTGGTACGTAAAGACCAGCGATGCAGTGTGAAGAAACCCACGAGGGCAACGATGGCTAGGCCGAGTAGGTTCATTGATGGAATATCGGCCGCTGCGGCTTCTGGGAAGCCAAGGATGGCGACGAGTGCGTAAGCAAGAACGGGAAAAAGATTAAGTACCGCGACGGCGGCGACGGCTACATAGACGTAGAAAGCCTTGGTGGTGATGTTATTAATATTCTGAGCAGACATGTGATCCCCTTGAGGGTGTATAGTTATTTTTTTAATGGATCTAGTGAGACACCCTCAGGTTATCATTTGAAGCTGTTCTACGCAAAGCCCCTAAGAAGGCAATAGTGGAGCGTATTGATGTTGATCAAGGCATTAGCGGTTGTAATATGTGCTACGTCCAGCACCTTAAGCGTGCTTCTTAGACGGCTATCTTTTATGGTCACAGCGCTTTAGACGGCAGCTGATTTAAGTCTCTGGGTGTGTAGTTGGTTTATTATATATAATAATGCGTGAGCCTGCGTAGATTAACGGAGTGGGAAATGGAATTTTACAATTGGTTAAAAATACTCGCCGCCAAAGACGGCTCCGACTTGTATCTGAGTACGGGTGCCCCCCCGTGCGCTAAGTTTCAGGGTGTGCTCAAACCCTTGAGTAAAGAGGCGCTCAAACCAGGCGATATCGACAAGATCGGCCAGGAGGTCATGGATGAAGAGCAGCGTGAGGCCTTTACCCATGAGCTTGAGATGAATCTAGCTATTTCCTTGCCGGCGGTTGGCCGCTTTCGTATCAACATTTTCAAGCAGCGCAACGAGGTATCCATCGTCGCGCGTAATATTAAGGTCGATATTCCCAAGTTCGATGATCTAGGCCTGCCGCAGATATTGAAGGAGGTCATCATGACCAAGCGCGGCTTGGTGCTCTTCGTCGGCGGTACGGGCTCGGGCAAATCAACTTCCTTGGCGGCGCTGATCGATCATCGCAATAGCAACAGTGGCGGCCACATCATCACCATCGAAGACCCGGTGGAATATGTGCACAAGCATAAGAAAAGCATCATTAATCAGCGCGAAGTTGGTGTCGATACGCGAAGCTTTCAAGCCGCGCTGAAGAACACTCTGCGCCAAGCGCCTGATGTCATTCTTATCGGTGAGATCCGCGATCGTGAAACCATGGAGCATGCCCTGGCTTTCGCTGAGACGGGCCATCTGGCCATATCAACCTTGCACGCCAATAATGCCAACCAGGCTATCGATAGGATTATCAATTTCTTCCCTGAAGAGCGCCGAACGCAGTTGCTCAATGATTTGGGGCAGAACCTGCGCGCCTTCGTATCCCAACGTTTGGTGCATACGGTAGACGGTAAGCGCGCGGCGGCTATTGAAGTCCTCCTCGGCAGCCCTACTGTTAAAGAGTTGGTCATGCGTGGGGATATCGACGGCATCAAGGAAGTCATGGTGAAGTCCGAGGCGAGCGGCATGCAAACCTTCGACACGGCTTTATATAACTTATATATGCAGGGGCGCATCAGTGAGGATGAGGCGGTGAAGAATGCCGACTCGCCTAATAATCTGCGCCTGAAGATCAAGCTGCATGGTAATGAAGAGGCCGAAGAAGGCGGTATGGGCTTGAGTCTAGAAGCCCTCGAAGAGGATGAGGACCCAGATGTGGATGAGCATGGCTTTCCACGCTTTGGTCCTAAGGATGAGCCAAGTTAAGCTAGCCCTCGCCCAGTATGAGCTCAACTCTCATCTAGGATGACTAGGCTGAGGAAGGTGCAAGCCAGCGCCATGCCGATAGCGAAGGCGGGAATCGGCATAAGCACAAATGAAGCCGAGCCTGTTGCCCATACGTAACAAACGATGCGGCGCTTACGTCGATAGCGCGGGCTAAAGGTGCGCCTATAAAAATGCTTCTCATCCGCTTGCTGGTCATGCATCCATTGCGGCAATAGGTTTAAGCGCAGCATGATGAGTAGGATTTGCAGCATGCTTACTCCCAAAATTTTAAGAAGAGGGCTGGGCGTGTTCGCAGCCGTATGTAAGTTTATGCCAAGCGATCGTTCGGTATTAGCTTGAATTGAGCTAAGCTACGCTCTCTATATGGCTTATTTTCAATCAGGGCTTGTACCTAAGCCGCTTGCAAAAAAGCCTACTTAAGTCTGAGAATGCTTGAATATTTCGATTATTTTTATGAATAAAAGTCGCAAACTGGTTATAAATACCTAGATTTGAACTGCGTGACCCGCCGGTCATTTTAAGACCCTTTATGTCTGTCTGGTTCTGCTTTATGATCTCTGCCACCTGATAAATATTCCGCGACTGCAAGTGCGGTTGCCCATTACTAAAAAGAATGAGGTCTAATATGCCTGAATATAAAGCCCCCTTACGCGATACACGCTTCGTCCTTAATGAAGTATTCGAAGCCGATAAGCTATGGGCGTCCCTGCCGACTGTAAGCGAGTGCGTTGACCCAGAAACGGCCGATGCGATCCTTGAAGAAGCGGCTAAAATGGCGTCTGGCCTTATCGGCCCTCTTAACCGCGAAGGCGACGAAGAAGCCTGTAAGCTAACTGAAACTGGCGTTCAGGTGCCTACTGGCGTTAAGGAAGCCTATCAAACCTTCGCCGAAGGCGGTTGGTGTGGTCTAGGTGGTAATCCTGACTTCGGCGGTATGGGTATGCCAAAGACTTTGGTGGCTCAAGTTGAAGAGATGATGCAGGGCGCGAACATGGCCTTCGGTCTCTACCCGATGCTTAACGCGGGTGCTTGTCTTTCTATCAATGTCCACGCGACAGAAGAGTTGAAAGAAACCTACTTGCCTAATATGTACGAAGGTAAGTGGCTGGGCTCTATGTGCCTGACTGAAGCTCACTCAGGTACTGACCTGGGTATCATTCGTACTAAGGCCACCGACAACGGTGACGGTTCTTATAATGTCACCGGTAACAAGATCTTCATTACCGCGGGCGAGCACGAATTGTGCGAAAACATTATTCACCTTGTATTGGCTAAGCTTCCAGATGCGCCGGCCGGCCCACGTGGTATCTCTCTATTCATCGTGCCTAGATTCAATGTCAACGCCGATGGTTCTTTGGGTGAAGCCAACAACGTTTCTGCAGGCTCCATTGAGCACAAGATGGGTATCAAAGCATCGCCAACGTGCGTGATGAATTTTGACGGCTCTCGCGGCTATCTAGTAGGTGAATTGAACAAAGGCCTAGCGTGCATGTTCACCATGATGAACTACGAACGTCTGGGTGTGGGTATCCAGGGTGTCGGTGTGGGTGAGGCGAGCTACCAGAGCGCTGTTGAATACGCCAAAGATCGTATTCAAGGCCGAGCCATGACCGGTGCTCAGTGTCCTGATAAGGCCGCCGACCCAATCATCGTTCACGCCGACGTGCGTCGTATGTTGCTGACGATGAAGGCGACTAACGAAGGCGGCCGTGCCTTCTCTACTTACGTAGCCAGCCAGCTTGATATTTCCAAGTTCAGCGACGATGCCGATCGCCAAGCGCGCGCCTCTGCCATGGTGCAGCTGTTGACGCCAATCTCTAAGGCTTTCATGACCGACATGGGCTTCGAAAACTGTGTCCACGGTCAGATGGTCTTCGGTGGTCACGGTTATATTCGTGAGTGGGGCCAAGAGCAATTGGTTCGTGATGCACGCATCGCCCAGATCTACGAAGGCACTAACGGCGTTCAGGCCCTAGACCTTATGGGTCGTAAGATCGTTGCCGATAAGGGCGCGATGTTCGCAATGTTCGCGACTGAAATCAAAGACTTCGCCGCGGCCAGTGGAGAAGCTGAGATGGCTGAATTTAATCAGCCAATGCTTGATGCCCTAGCGACGCTTGAAGACCTAACCGCTCATGTGATGACGGCGTCTGCGACTAATCCAAATGAGATCGGCGCAGCCTCTGTTGAGTATCTACACGCCTTCGGTTATACAGCTTACTCTTACATGTGGGCGCGCATGGCTAAGGTTGCCTTGGCTAAGCAGGCAGACGACACCTCTGGTTTCTACTGCTCTAAGCTGAAGACTGCACGCTTCTTCAACGCGCGTATCTTGCCGCGTCTTGCAGGCCTTGCTGGTTCCGTTAAGGGTGGTGCAGATGTGCTATTCGACTTCGACGAAGATCAATTCTAAGATCGTTTAGACGCAGTACCTAAAACCCGCAGCGAGCAATCGCTGCGGGTTTTTTTTATGTACAGGACGTACGGTATGACGCGGTGCCATGGATGGCAAGGAGCGGCTGGCTCAGGCTAAGCAGCGACCCTGCAATATAAATCAGCTGCATCACCGGCGCTCGAAGTGCCTGCCACAAATTTACAGGCACGCTGTA
>JAVJHY011495555.1:0-12964 GCA_035593235.1 Phascolosoma agassizii | reverse complement strand
GACGCAGTTGCCCTGGCCGCACGTCTGACCAGCGAGGCGCCTTCGTTACACCCATTGGTGCAGGTTGGCTCAACATTCACGCCCGACGCATCACCAGCGCTGGTCTCAAGACCGCTCTAGACAGTTACTTCACCAGCCTTGAGCATCTCACCAACATGGAGGAACACACCAAGGCGGCAGGAGCAGGCTTGGTCAACCTTGAAGTGGGATTAAGCGAAACAGCTTCGCAAGCGGCTACCGGCTTCGATAAGAATGGCGAAGAACATTTCAACCAAATCTCCGCGCTGCATAAAGCTGTCCGCGGCAGCGATGTCGAGGGCGCCCTATACTGGCTCGCACGCATGTTGGACGGCGGCGAAGACCCTATGTATCTGCTGCGCCGCCTGGTGCGTATGGCCAGCGAAGATATCGGGCTTACCGACCCACGCGCGCTATCCATTGCGCTCGCGGCTAAAGACACTTTTCTTTTCCTTGGTGCGCCCGAGGGTGAGCTCGCAATCGCAGAAGCTGTCATCTACCTCGCAACGGCGCCCAAATCGAACAGTGTCTACCAGGCCTGGCGCGCCGCCCGCAAGGCTTCTACATCCTATCCGGCCGAAACCGTACCCATGCACATAAGAAACGCGTCAACGCGACTCATGCGCGATGTCGGTTACGGCCAGGGCTATCGCTACGACCATGATGAAGACGGTTTCGCTGCGGGCCAAGAATACTTGCCGGAACCACTAGCCGGAGCCAAATGGTACCAACCGAGCAAGCATGGGTTTGAGAAGACAATCGGCGAACGGCTCGCCTGGTGGGACTCAAGGAAAAAGGCTGCAAGCGATGAATGAAACGATCTCGCAAAGAATTTTTTTTGGTGTGCTGCTAGTCGCAGTTACTGCGGCATTCGTTTGGATTATTCGCGGATTTCTGCAACCGATTTTTTGGGCTGTAGCACTGGGGATCGTCACTTATCCAACCCACCTCGTGATTCGCCGCAAACTCAAAGAGCGTAATACCTTGGCAGCGACCGCGAGCGTACTCCTCGTGATAATCATCTTCATTCTGCCCTTGGCTGGTGTAGCAACAGCTGTTACGTCAGAGGCAGCGGCCCTTTACGATCGTCTACGCACTGGCGAGATCGATCTATCAGGCGTACTCGAGTGGATCGAGTTGCAATTGCCACAACTAACAACAGCCTTACAATCAATTGGCATCGATCCGACTCGAATTCAGGCACAACTATCTTCGTTTGCCGTCACTATCAGCAGGATCGTCGCATCACAAGCACTAGAGATCGGCCAAAACACACTGCGCGTGACAATCTTTTTCTTTCTAATGCTGTATCTGCTGTTCTTTTTCCTTCGCGATGGCCCACGAATGCTAGAAGGCCTAATCCGTGCCCTGCCGCTTGGAGATGAACGGGAACGGCACCTGCTAGAACGCTTCGCCGAAGTCTCGCGAGCGACAATCAAAGGCACCCTTGTCGTGGGTGTGGTCCAGGGCCTTATTGGCGGCGTAATGTTTGCGATACTTGGGATCGATGCGCCGGTGTTATGGGGTGTTGTTATGGCGTTATTGAGCATACTACCTGCAGCGGGTCCAGCCTTGGTCTGGATTCCGGCAGCAATCTTGCTGATTACCGACGGTCGCGTGGTCGCAGGTATTGTACTCATTGTCGTCGGCGCGCTGATCATCGGCCTCGTAGACAACCTGCTCCGACCGCTGCTGGTCGGTCGCGACACCCGCATGCCTGACTACTTGATCCTGCTGTCGACGCTTGGCGGTCTCACCGCATTTGGAATAGCTGGCATCGTCATTGGGCCAATCATTGCCGCATTCTTCCTCAGCGTCTGGGAAATGGCAGAAGAAGAATACGGCGATAAGTCGGGCGCTTGAACACTCACACCTCGCGCGTTTTCCACCGGCCTCGTCGAAACAAAATGACTGCGATGACGGCCCAGATGGAATCCACGATCGCGATCGTCATGAACACGCCCTGGGGCCCGAGCATGACTATCTCAGCCAACACGTACGCGAGCGGAATCTGCAGGATCCAAAAGCTAAACAGATTGATCAAGGTTGGCGTATCGGTGTCGCCTGCACCATTGAACGCCTGCGTTACAATCATCCCGACTGCGTAGAAACCGTAACCGTAGCTGCAATAACGCAAACAGTCGACAGCGTATTGAGCGATAACGGGATCCCTGGTAAATACACCAATAAAAATCCCAGGGACCGAAATAAAAATGACTGCAACTGTTACCAAGAAAACAGCGTTGTATCTGGCAGCCATCCACACGGACCTTTCAGCACGCTCCGGCTGCTTTGCACCGAGGTTCTGACCAACCAGCGTTGCAGCGGCATTACCCAAGCCCCATGCCGGCAGAAACGTAAACGCAAACACGCGAATGCCAATCGTAAACCCGGCAACAGCGTCGCTTCCATACTTAGACACGACCCGCATCAAGAAAATATAACTCGACATAGCGATTGCCAATTGCACAGCACCCGGAATCGAGACTCGCAACAAGCGGAACATGACCGCAACCCGTATGGCCAGGCTTTTGAAGTCGATGACGATTTCTGAACGTGCCGTCGCGAGGCAATAGACCTGGTAACAAACACCCACTCCACGCCCAATATTCGTTGCGACAGCAGCACCGGTCACACCCATTTCCGGAAACGGGCCCAACCCGAGAATAAGGCAAGGATCGAGTATGATATTTATCGTATTCGCGAGCCATAAGGTGCGCATCGCAACGACCGCATTGCCGGCACCGCGAAAGATCGCATTGAGCAAGAAGATCAGCAGAATTGTGACGGCACCTCCCAACATGATCTGCGTGTAGCTGCGCCCATCCGCGACGACACTTGCGTTTCCGCCCATCAAACGCAACAGATCCGCCGAATAGATGACGCCCGCGAGCCCGATCAAGCCGGCCAAAACGACGCCTATCCAAATTACCTGGACCGCAGCGACGCGAGCTGCCTCTAAATTCTTTTCACCGATGCGGCGAGCCACATGCGCTGTAGCGCCCATACTGAGCCCGATAGCAACTGCGTAAAGTAGCGTCAGCACTGACTCCGTCAGCCCCACTGTCGCTACCGCGTCTGCACCAAGCTTGGCCACGAAGTAGATATCAACCAGGACGAAAACCGATTCCATACCCATCTCGAGCACCATCGGAATGGCCAGCAACATCAGCGCCCGACGAATGCTGCCACTCGTATAGTCATGCTGCTCGCCCGAGATTGACGCGCGTATTGTTTGCCATACGCCCTGGCCAGCAAGCGGCGGCTGTTGCGATGACGGAGAAATATTATTCGAGCTCATGGCTTCCCACTGCTTCAACTAGCCCTATTCGGGCGAATTTTCTAGATAGCGGCGCTGCAGCCGGTATGAAGATGTCGTTGATAGCGGCCCGATTCCCCGGGCCTCAACGCGAACGTCAGCTAAAGTGACGAAGCCGCATTGGTGGGAGGCAAACTCCGAGCACGCGACGATCGAAACGGCTGACCGTTAAAACACTGCGATCGTTCATGATTACGTACCTCGGAACTTCGGCTGCGACCTCAGGTGTCGCGGGGAAAGCGAGTCTATCTGAGTACAGCACCGCGCGTAAAGACCTAGCGGCGATCGATCCGGTGCCAACTGCGCGACGGTGAAGCGCCGTGCTTCCAGCCATAGTATGGATGCTTTGCGAGCAACGCCGGGTTCTTGAACAAAAGCACCAAGACGGCCCCAGCAACGAACCCACCAATGTGAGCCCAGAACGCAACCCCGCCCCCTTCACCACCGAAAGAACTAACCCCACTGAAAAGCTGCAGCGCGAGCCAATACCCAAGCATGACAAAGGCGGGAACGGCAAACGTCGTTACGATGCCGAAAAAAATCAACAGGTGCACCTTTACCCGCGGATAAAGCACAATGTAAGCACCCATCACGCCACCAATCGCACCCGAGGCGCCGACCATTGGAATCGGTGACGCCGGATTGGTTGCGACTTGCGCCGCCGCTGCCGCTAAGCCAGAGAGCAGATAGAACACGACGAAGCGCGCGGTCCCCATTGCATCCTCGACGTTGTTACCAAAAATCCAAAGGAACCACATGTTGCCTATGATGTGCATCCAGCTACCGTGCGAGAACATGGACGTGAACGGTGTGTACCAGTTCGAATCCGCGCCAAGCACGCAGACGGTGTTTGGTCCTAACGGCAACTGAGCACCCGCGGGAATCGTCTGCAGCAACTCTCCGGGTATGAGGCCCAAATTACAGATGGACCCGGCCAAGGTTTCCGGCGCACCCATCCCCTGCAGCAACACCCAGACGACGACATTCAAGCCGATGATGGCATAAGTCGCATATGGCGTTAGAAAGTGTGGGTTGTCATCGCGGATAGGGAACATTCAAAGGATTCCTCGCAAGCATTGGGCAATGTACCCGCGGGCGGCGCAAAGATCCACGGCCGCAGCAAGCCACGGTTTGATTGGCATTTACGGAACCCAGACGCGGGCGCAGCTTGGTATGGTAAATGCCGACCGCTGCGACTAGCCTTGCTGCATGTTGAAACACCCGATAGTTTTTGCGGACGCTGACGCCTGCGCCGATGCCATTATCGAGCGTGTCGGCAATCGGATCGTTATGGGCCTGCCTCTTGGCCTGGGCAAGGCTGCACATGTCGCAAACGCCCTCTTTCATCGGGCGTGCGACGACCCATCGCTGGAGCTAAAGATATTCACAGCACTAACGTTAGAGCGACCCCACAGTTCCGATTTTTTGGGCGAACGGTTCCTGGCTCCAATTGTTAAGCGCCTCTATGGCGATTACGCAGAATTGGAGTACGCCAAAGCACTCCGCCAAAATGCATTGCCGCCCAACATCGAAGTTTCGGAGTTCTATTTCCAGCCCGCTGCTTACCTGGGTCACCCGCAGGCGCAACGTAACTACGTCAGCATCAACTATAGCCACGCTGCTGCAACTTTGATCGATCGGGGCGTTAATGTGATTGCGCAACTCGTTGCTGCACGCTCCGCCAACGACGAGACGCGCTACAGCCTCAGCAGCAATACCGATGTCACGCTCGATGTACTTGCGAATACTAATGGGGCCTCCCGACCTCTACTCGTAGGGCAGGTGAGTAGCGCGATGCCCTTTATGCTCAATGATGCTGAGATACCGGCCAGCGAGCTCGACATGGTTCTCGAGAACCCACGCTACGATACGGCGCTTTATCCAGTTCCGAACGAGCCTATCGATCGGGCAAGCTACGCGATTGCCGTGCATGTCGCGAGCATGATTGAGGACGGCGGCACGCTCCAAGTTGGGATCGGCTCATTGGGCGACGCGATTACTCATGTCATCCGCCTGCGACACGAAGCCAACGAAGTGTTTCGCACGCTACTCGAACGCTTAGTCAACCCGCAATTCACGTTACGAGCTGCCCTGCCAATTGAAAGTCAGCCATTCCAAGAAGGACTTTACGCCAGCAGTGAAATGGTCGTTGAAGGATTCCTCCACCTCGTTGCCGCTGGCGTCCTAAAGCGTCGCGTGCCCGCGCGATCGCCAATCGAGTCAGGTAAGGAGATCTACCTCCACGGCGGCTTCTTTCTGGGCTCGGCCGAGTTTTACCAAGGCCTACGTGACCTACCAGAACCGGCACGCGGCGGTATCGAGATGACCGGAGTCGGATTCACCAATACGTTACGGCATGACCGCGACTCATTGATCTTGCAACGCCGCAAGGCCCGATTCGTCAACTCCGCGATGATGGTGACGCTCTCCGGTTCCGTGGTCTCAGATGGTTTAGCCGATGGACGGGTCGTCAGCGGTGTTGGCGGACAGCATGACTTCGTCGCGATGGCCCATGAATTGCTCGACGCGCGTTCGATCATCACGCTACCGGCAACTCGAACCAGGGGTGGCCGCACGCAATCTAATATCGTTTTCAACTACCCGCACGCGACCATCGCCCGCCATCTACGCGATATCGTCGTGACCGAATATGGCGCGGCAGACCTTCGCGGCCGCTCAGACAGGGACGTTATTACGCAGCTGCTCGCTATCGCCGACTCAAGATTTCAGGAAACTCTACTTAAGCAAGCCAAAGCCGCCGGCAAGATCGAAGCTGACTACCGAATTCCAGATCCGTTTCGCCGCAACTTACCCGAGACCATTGCCGTACTCGTATCCGGCAGCGAAATCGTTAGTCATCTCCCCCGCTATCCTTTTGGCACTGACTTTACGGATACCGAGGCGCGCATCGTCATCGCATTGGAGTACTTGAACGAAAGAAGGGACTCGTGGCGCGATCTAACTCGCCTACTGATGCACCGTGAAGCCGATATTGGCAACAGCGAACCACTGCTTGCCCGCATGCAGCTCGCTGAACCGCGAACGTTCAAGGAGAGGCTATATCGCCGGATCCTTTTAGCGGCGCTCGCAGCTACCGCCGATACGATGCCACTATTTCCGTCAGCGTAAGTCGCTGGGCGCAACCGGCCGTGACAACAAGCGCTCGAATTCTCGCCAGCGTAGACTTTGATCATCGCCGGCCTCCTTGCTGATGTAGGCTTCGACCAGATCTCGGCCCAAGCTATAGTTGATGATGTAGCTACGATAAGTATCGAAAAAACGCACGCGTTGCTCCGCCCGCTCGGTGTTTGAGAGGCCATAATCACGCAACCACGCAACGGTCTCATCAACGGTCCTGTCGCCATTGAGGTATCGACGAGCTGCGACGATCCCGGCGTAACCCAGGCGCTCTAAGGCTTGGAGCAAATCATAGTAGCGATCCGCAGTCTCGGGATCTAAACCCGCTAGCGGAAACAGCACTTCCTTTTCGAAACGGCGGCGCTCCAGATTCGAGAACGCGAGTTCGATACCGTAATTTGCGCTGCCTTCAGAGATTAGCGACATCGGCCCGTAAAGGGGCATCAACGTGAATTCAACCCAACCCCTTGCGTTAACTAACTGCTGCTCAACTAGCACGTTGTAGGTATGGTGGCCGGGATAACCCTCATGGCAGCCGAGGTCGACCGCCCGATCAAGATAAATCGGTAGATCCGTATTTATCTGTATCAGGCTCTGGTGGCGTCCTTGGTACCAGTTGTAGCCACTCCACGGTTGATCCGTAACGAATTCGATCGTAAAGCTCTCGTCACTGGGTAACTCGATGTGCGCCAGCGTGCGGCGCCGACACTCATCGATAGCAGCGGAGAATACAGCTTCGAGTTTTTCGGTGGGGATCACAAATTGGTTACGCAAAGTGTCGATACGTTCGCTAAGGCGCCCCTCCCCAGGCACAAGCGCCTCTAGCTCCGCCGCAAGCCCACGAAAATAGTCGTCCTCCAGAATCGGTGCCTGGGCGTCGAAGAGCACGTTGCTCTCGTCGTCGAACGGGACCCGCAGCCCATCGGCCATGGCCATCCGCAAAGACATCGAACGCAAACGCTTTTCCAAACCGCCTTTCCTAGCGCTGACGATTTCAGGCTCACCAGCCAGATCAACCGATTCAAGTTCGGTCAATTGGGCCTCGGTCTGCGTTTGCAGCTCCGCCAGCAATACCGGTTCGGCTTCGACCGCATCTGACCAAGCTTGGGATCCAAAGTAGGCATCGACGTATGCATCGTCATAGGCGCGAAAAGCCAGTGCGAGTTTGACGTAGCGCTCCGCAATATCGTCTAGCGATACCTCGTGGCTTAGCCGATCGGGTGGCGCATTAGGGTTCCCACAGGCGACTAGAATGCCTGCTCCCAACACCAGCGAAAGTAACGATCCGGTCTGACTGAACATCGTGCTACGGTCCTCATCGCGTGCGAAAGCGTTCCAAATTCACGTCAGTGAAACGGCCCAATACTCTTGAAGACAGGATTAGGATAGACCTATAAGCCGTTAATATTTAACTGTTTCTATCTGTAGGAATGGTCGGGGTAGGGTGATTCGAACACCCGACCTCTGGACCCCGAGACCAGCGCTCTACCAAGCTGAGCTATACCCCGACCGAGGCCGCGATCATAGCAGCTCCAAGCCCGTCACTAAATCTTCCGCTGCCAGGTAATTGGCGCTGACGCTTTAATCTCGTCTACTAAAAAGGTTATTTACGCCGCGTTGATCGGCAACGCGCTGATTGCGGTCACCAAATTCGTCGCAGCCTCGATAACTGGCAGCTCGGCAATGCTTTCTGAAGGCATTCACTCGGTCGTCGATACCGGCAATCAAGTGTTACTGCTTTACGGGCTCAAGCAATCCCAACGACCCGCCGATGAGCAATACCCGTTTGGACATGGCAAGGAAATCTATTTCTGGAGTTTCATCGTCGCCATTCTGATATTCGCGGTCGGCGCGGGTGTGTCCATTTACGAAGGGATTCACCAAATAACCGACCAACAAACCATAACCAGCCCAACAGTCAACTACATCGTCCTTGGCTTGGCGATGATTTTCGAAGGGGCGGCCTGGTACTTCGCATTCTCAGAGTTTAAGAAAGTTAAGGGGAAGTGGGGGTACATAGAAGCCGTGCAAAGAGGCAAAGACCCCTCGATGTTCGTGGTGCTTTTCGAAGACTCAGCGGCGATGCTCGGCTTGGTCATCGCCTTTGTTGGCATATTGATGAGCCAAGTCACAGGACTCGTGATCTTTGACGGAATTGCCTCGATCGCCATCGGTCTCGTACTCGCAGGCACGGCCGCGTGGCTTGCTTATGAAACTAAGAGTCTTTTGATCGGCGAGCGGGCGAACTCAAACGTGGTCGAAGGTATTCGCACAATCGCGCGCAAACACCCCGCTGTCACGCACGTCAATGAAGTCCTAACCATGCATATGGGACCTGATTTCATCCTGCTGAACTTGAGCGTTGACTTTAGCGATAGAGCGAGAGCCCCGCTAATTGAATCGGCGGTGACCGAGATAGAAAACGAAATCAAGCACGCCTTTCCCGAAGTGAAACGCATTTTCATTGAAGCTGAGGCGAAACCCCAAAGCGCTAATTCTTAAGGGCGCAGATTATCGATCTGACTTGAGGCTAGTTACATAAATCATTGATTGATAATTATCTCTAGCCGATCTGAGAAACGGCGTTACACTCTCAACACAACTCAAAACTAAGGGAAAAAAATATGCCAATCTTCACACATGTCGTTTTAGGGACTAACGATCTCGCAGCCTCGACCAAGTTCTATGACGCAGCGCTCGGCGCCGTGGGCGTCAACAATCTTGGACCGATGGGTGAAAATGCGGTGCTATATGGCGCCGAGGGCCCAGAGTTTCTGGTTACGAAACCTGCTAACGGGCAGCCCGCCTGTCATGCCAACGGCGGCACACTCGGCTTCAAAGCAGAAACCCGCGATGCCGTTCACAAATTTCATGCCGCGGGTCTTGCCAATGGCGGCCAGGACGAAGGCGCGCCTGGGCCACGCGATTTTACGCCAACCGCGTATGCAGCTTATTTACGGGATCCTTGTGGTAACAAGATCTGCGCGTACTGTTTCGCCGACGAGTAGGCAATAAGGCCGGGGTTACCCGGCTCCAATACGTGTTCATTGAAGGGCCTCCTTTGGGGAGGCCCTTTGTTTTCCCAGAAGCTTGTAGCCGGACCATCATAGTTCACCGCGCGAGCCCGCGCCCCGCTTGCCCGAGACAATATCGAGAATGCGGCCGGTATCTCGCGGCACGACATCACCGCGCCAGGCGATATGTTGGTCCGGTCGCACTAGCGCCAATTGATGCTCATAAAGCTCCAAGATTCCCGGCTCGGTAACCGTAACCGTGGCGAAAGGCATATTCCTCGCTTCAGCTGCGCGCTCGAAATCGGTTGCGGCGGGGGCGGCGGGTCCCAACCGCAGCAGCGTAAAACCTGGGCCGAAGCTGTCGAACAGCGATTCGCAGTCGCCGATCCAGTAATGCGGCGCACGCCCGCCAGGCACACTCGACGGCGTGTAGAGCTTAGGCGTATCCGGTGGGGGCGTCGCCCCGTCAGCAATGACGATCGGCGACCCATCATAGCGTGCACCCAACTGGATCCCCAGGCTTGCGAATTCTTCACGGAATTTTGCGAGTTCTTGGCTTAGCGTCGCTCGCACGGCGGCCCCGTGGACAGATTCATCTTCTAGACCCGATGGGATTTCAAGCGCAGCCGCTTGTGCGGCAAGTTTTCCTGATTCAGTTGTGTTGCGAATACCAATTGGGCGACGCTCAACCTCATAAGTGCTCAAGAGTTCTGGTCCCGCCCAACCCTGACAGACAGCCGCGAGCTTCCAACCAAGATTCGCGGCATCGTCTATCCCAGTATTGAATCCGAATCCCCCAGTCGGCGTAAAAAGATGAGCGGCGTCGCCGCCAAGAAAAACGCGACCTTGCTGGTAGTGATCGGTGACCAGGGCGAGTCCAGCCCACCACTCTTGCACCGAAATGACTTCAGCGCCGATGTCTGCGCCTACAGCTTGATGGAACAGCGCTTGCGAATCGATGTTTTCCAATGGCTCTTCCGACGGAATATGTGCCAGGATTACAAAATCCCCTTTGCAGTCGAGCGAAATGCAATCCATGCGGGTATCAGCGTTAGTCGTTAAGTAGTGCCACGAGACTGGAAAGTTCATGACGTCGTAGATCTGAGGCGCGCGCACGTAGATCGACAGCATGCGTCCATCGTAGAACTTGTCTCCGGAACTTGTACGGCCGCCATACTTAAAACCGAGCTCCCGCCGAATAGGTCCATTGGCGCCGTCGCATCCAACCATGTAGTCAGCGACAACCTTCTGACGCTCTCCCGTGGCTACATTTTCGATCTCAGCGTGAACGTTGCCCGAGTCATGCGTGAAGTCAATGAGCCGCCATCCAAACCTCACATCAGTGGAGTCGAACGCTTCCGCATGTTTTCTAAGTACCGGCTCAAAATAGAGCTGATTCGCCCGATGAATGGGCTCGGGTGTGAGTCGCGTCGCCCCCCAGGGCCCAGGGTTGCCGATCCGCTCCTCGAGACTCGGCATATCGATGCGCCCAAGCTCGTAGCCCGTGAAGCGAGTGATAAACGTGATATCTGTATTGTGGTCCGCCGGTATCCCGGTCCGGCGAATATCCGGTGCTGCGCCTAGCCGGCGCAAGTGTTCCATGCTCCGAGCATTGATCGTGCTTCCTTTCGGATGCACTGACGTCGTTGCGGACTGGGTGACTAACAAACACTCAAGGCCATGAAAACCAAGCTCCATGGCAAGGTATAACCCGACGGTACCGCCGCCAACGATCAGCACCGGAACTCTGGTCTCGCGCATTCTTGCTATTCTCCTTCAGACGCTAGTTGGACACACAAACAGTCGACGGCGCATCCGGACCTTGCCACAACAGCACTTAGCTAGGGTATCCTCAATAGATCCTACTGCGGGCGGGACTGATAGCGTTCACTCAACTTGTCGATGGAACGGCATTCTTTACAAGCCATGTCGCGCCCCTCACCATGTTCGCGGTTCACAAGACAGAAACCTGGTCCAGTGCTTGCGCTTGGCTCGCAACGTTCGTTATCTAGCGGTTAATATACGGTCAAGGACTCGAACAAGGAGATCACTCATGCGGCGCAGAATTAGTGTCATGTTCACCTCAGTTGCCCTACTGCTGCTTGGGCAAACGACCTATGCCCAAAACGCATCGATGATGGATCAGGCCAAGTGCGAAGCACTGGGCGAGATTCCAAACTTAACTGTGCACCGGGCCGTGTGGAAGCCGCAGTCCGCCGAAGCACCCGCCTACTGCTACGTGCGTGGGACCGTGCCGCCGAGCCTTCAATACCACCTGCAATTGCCGGCGCCGGATGCCTGGAACGGGCGCTTCCTGAACTGGGGCGATGGCGGCCATGATGGCGACCTTGACTACGCGCTCCATCGCGTTGCGGAAGGCTACGCGGTCGCAAATAGCAACATGGGCCATGACAATGGGTCAGAACCCGGCGGAACGTGGGCATTCAATGACCGACAGGCGGAATTGATGTACGGCACCGGCCACATTCCGGCAACCGTCCATGCTGCGAAGACCGCGATTCAGGCCTACTACGGTGCACCAGCGTCTTATTCCTATCATGAAGGCTGCTCCACCGGCGGTCGCCAAGGCTTGATGGCCGCACAGCGATTCCCACAGCTATTTGACGGCATCGTCGCAGGTGCACCGGCACAATTTCTGCAGCGCCTCAATCTTGATCACAACTGGGACATGCAACAGATGTTCAAGAACAACTTTGCAGGCGCACTCGCATTTGACACCGACGGTAACGGCTCGCTCGATAGCCTTACCAAGGCGCACATGCTTCGCGATGCCGTGCTTGCCCAGTGCGATGCGAACGACGGCATTAGCGACGGCGTCGTTAACGACCCGCTGGCCTGCGATTTCGACCCCGCTCGGGACCTGGCTGGCGCGATGTGCGCCGACGACGTCAATGCAGACGCCTGTTTTACCCGTGCGCAAGTCGACGCGATCCAGGCAGTTTATGACGGACCATCAGATGCGCGTGGCGTCTCTATTCTAAAAGGCAAAGCGCGAGGTACCGAAGTGCGCTGGCCGATGATGGTTATCCCACATGAGGGTAACAACCACTTCCCCGGGCAGATGGGCATCGCAGCCGACTACGTCAATTTTCTTTTTTACGAGAATGACCCAGGTGTGCCGACGGCGCGACCAACTGACTTGTCATTAGCGCCTGACCCATCGCGCGAACCGCCTGAGTTCGCTTGGTGGCAATTTGATTTCGATGATTTTACGGCTGGGCTAGGCGACTTCATGCGCGACATTACCGATGCTGATGACCCGGACCTGACCCGTTACCTGGTGCAACAACAGGGCAAGTTGCTCTTGTATATGGGCTGGGCTGACACGATTATTCCGTCGGAGCCCGCACTCGACTATTACAACGATGTTGTTGCCGCCACCTTTGAAGGGAGGCTCGCCGCTGCGCAGGAATCTGCTCGACTCTACATGGTGCCGGGTATGGGCCATTGTGCC
>JAVJHY011495446.1:0-12965 GCA_035593235.1 Phascolosoma agassizii | reverse complement strand
TAAACTACTAGGTACATCATTAACTGATGTACGAACATATTATAATACCGATTACTTGGTATCACCAGAATATAATAGCAATCACGGGATTATCCTGGGTGACTTCATAATAGTAGTAGGTCTTGCAACACTAATAGTTGGGGTTTCTAGACTTAGAGCCGTAGATGAATATAAGTGTTATGTGGGACTAGAAGATTTAGTTAAAGATTATAATATATCATAGTGGCATTAGTCGCTATGATATATTATATTTGTTTTCGAACAAGATATTAATGAGATAAAAAAAAATAAAGGATGTTAAGATGTTAGTACAATTTGAGATAAGTGATGAAGAGGTTAATAAGATTGATGCCTTAAAATATGGTAAGATTAAGGATGTTAATGAGTGGGCTAAGAGAATTCTATTACAGCATAGTGTTATTGATTCATTCCTAGGAGGAACGTATATCTATAGACCTATTGAAGGTAAATTACGTAGTGTTAAAACAGATAAAGTTATTATGATGACAAAGCTTGAGCTTAGACTACTAATGTATTTAAAGACTGCCAACACTGTAGCTACTATTGAGGAAATAGCACGTGATGTATGGAAGAAACCAGCTACTATATATACTATTAGAAATATTGTAAATAAAATAAGAGAGAAGACTCAGTATGAAATTATTGTAAATCATAGTGGTAGAGGTTACGAACTTGGATAATATTATACCTGACCTCGATGCCAGTATAATACGGGCTAATATTGAGGATGGTAATAGAAATGATTGTTATAGAGTGAATGGACATGCCATATATACGTCATCCACACAGACTGAATATATCCATGCCATTATTATTGTAAGATTGGTGACCTCATTGAGCGATGATGTAGTTAATATGATGTTAGAATATAAGGACGAGAGATTAGTCACCTCTCGTACCATGACTCCTGATGAGGTCATGGACTTAACCGATACCATGGTGTTATTGAAGAGTAATTACATGTCAGATTATAAAACCCTACTGAATGATGTTAGTATATTGATAAATAACAATAAATCAATCAACTATTATAATAATAGAATAATACTTATACTAATCATCTCAGGAATCTCAATACTAAATACATTGTACTTCCTACTATCCATTGTAATTAATGAGGCAGACGGTATTATATGGAACTCCATAATGTTAGCTATCAGTACGACTTCAATGTTTCTGGCGTTTAACTCACTACTGACAACTACGACTTATTATAATAAACTTATGAATTTAGTAAAGGATGGATATGACAATTGGAAAGATAACTACTAATCTAGTATTTGATAATAACAGAGTATTAATGGTTGAATTAGTAAAGTCTAAGAATACAAATAGAACTGCGTTAGATATCATTAATACCGTTATGAGAGGTACTATATTTCAGAGTATGGACTTATCACAAGGATTAATCATTGGGTTTGATATGCCAGTGAATGTTGGTAGATTGAGAAGAGATGGTAGTATGCATGTGTTGTCTAGTATATTACGTAGAATTAAGAGTGCAGGATATGTTGACATCCTTAAGAAAGTATTAGTTAGACTAGATACTAATTACTTCACACTTGAGACTTCGAGTAAGTGGATACAATATGAATGCATTCCTCTAGCACTAGATGAAGTCCATGATTTCAATAACTATACCCTCGCCCCGATTGAAGATAGTTCATTTCTGGATACTGAGATGTGGAATGATATGTATAAAAGTGCAGATGGTAATATAAGGAAGATTACTGGATATGATAGTACCAGCACTATTAATAACCATCTAATATCATGTTATAGAGAGTTGGAGGATGCGGTGGCCTTGATTGCCTTAAAGTCCAAAATATATGATGGTGGAAAATTTATACTTGATGACTATATCGAAGTTGGAAACATGATAGTTAGAACATCAATGATGGTAAATACATCTAACGTATTGGACTTTAAATATAGTTTAATTGTATCAGATACTAGGGGATGTATTGGTAATGTATTTGTAGGTAAAGAATTTATGTTTAATAATAAGGAGGACATGACTATTGGATTAATGGGTTATGTCAATCATAATGATATAGATGCAATGATAGTATTATAGGATAAGAATATGAAAATATTAATTATTACCAACGATATAGACATACCTGACGGACTGATATCTACTATATTTAGTTTAGCTGAAACAATGCCATTTAAAGTAGAGTTAGATAAATATGATAGTGAGCGACTATTAAAGACTTCTAATGGTTTGGAAGTTTACCATGCATCGAACATGTATGACGGCAAGGTATTGTTAGACTCATGTGAATATGGAGACATGGCACTTATCTCAATGTCCATGCCTCTACTGAATGAATTCCAAGAATATGGACTAGCTGGGATATCATTAGTACAATATATAAGATTATTAGATATTAAAGTAGAGTATACTATTATATCCAATGATGTTAGTACTGTGGCTGAATTGGGAATTCATGAATTATCAGACGTTAATCATATACTAATATCAGACGAATGTAGGATGCGTGATGTCATTAAGAACATTGTAGGTTGTAGTCAATTGTGACTACAACCTAAGACATCCTTTTTTTCTTTTTTCATAAACGTTATATGAAGTCGACCATATGTTATACCTATATTATAGTATTGAGTAAGCTATAACGTATGGTTTATAAGAACAGATTATTTATAAAAGGAGCAATTAGTGAAAAGAGTATCAGACAAGGAGTTTACGGCATATAAAAATGCGATGGGTAGATTCTTTACCATCGCTATTAATAGTTATCGTGAAAATGAGAATGTTAGAGCATCACTGAATAAGTTGACTAATGAATGGGAGGAATTCTGTATTAAATATAAACAGGAGGATAAACTCATATTAAAACCTGAATATGGTATCAATCTAGTGGAGATATCAGAATCTATTCATTCTAGTATTGAAATTAAACATAGAATGAATGAAGACTCTGAAGATTTATTCCCTATCTCTATTGACGGGATTCTACAAATAATGAATGCACTAATAGCATCAATATATCTAACAGGTAGAACACAATATAAGTTTATTGACTCTAGATTATTTAAACTAGTGAGATATGTGTCAGTCAATGCACCAGTTATGAAGTATAATAATGGTATGATATCAGACATCATATTATCCAACTACGACAATTTAATCACGATGGCTGAAGACAGTCCATTGGATGTTAAGAATGTATTCTCAGTGTTAGGAACCAAAGACTGGTTCGATGAGGTTATTCATACCTTAGCTACAAAGAATGGACTAGACCGTGATATATTAGTTCTATCACTACTACGATTATCTATTGGATATGGGATTGTTCTAGATAATAATTTCAGTAACCACTATACGTATGGTATCTTACGTAGATGGGTTAGAAATAATACAACGCAATTGCAGAAAGTGTAATTAGCTAATTAAACAAGGATATTTATGAAAAAGTATAAGATGACCGACTATGACCCTGAAATATGGGCTCTATTCTTTTCATTACGGAAACAGGCAAAATATGTACTCGAGTTAGATGGTGAGAAATCATTCATGCATCCTATGGCCTCAGAGATTAAGAGACTATTGGACCTAGTCCAAAATCAAGAGATAGTATTAGGGTTAACTAGTAGAGATTATGATATTATTGATGAAACTATTAAACGTAGAGTAATACCAATCATAAACAATAGAAAGTTATCTGCGACATTACTAATACTATCGTCGATGCGTAGATTGGTATATAAAGAACACGGACCAACATTAGAATTGTTTGGAGTACCTGCATTGTTAGAATCATTAGATGTATTTCACGATATGCTATTAACGAATGATGAATCTATAAAGATAAAACCATTGTATATGAATACAAATGATGCTATTAATAAGATTCTACTATATGATAGAAAACCACTGGCTATAAAGGCTTTGGAGAATAAGTTTAAGAATATGTTTCCTGTTATACTAAAAGAGTCATATAGTAATAGTAAATCACATGGTATTAATCATTGTGAAGATTTGATATTTAGAGCAGTACAATATAATGATAACTTAAACTTGGGAGTAGACTATGATGAGATTGTAATATGTGGTTACCTACATGATATGTTCAGTAGTTCTAATCGAGAAAAGCATCATACATTAGCTGCTAATTGGGTGAGATGTTCAATGCATCCATTCATACGAGAAAAGGGTATGGAGTCGGTGGAGAGAATGGCTACTGCTATTGAAGAACATCGGTCATCACATGGTAAAGTAGAATATAGTTCAGTATTGTCAGAATTGATAGCATCAGCTGACATAGGACCATTGGACTTGAGTAGCGTGGTTGGTAGGTCATTTCATTATACTATGGATAAGTTAAATATCGAAAATCCATCAATGACTATTACTAAGCGTAGAAAGAAAGCTCTTAATATGGTAAAAGACCATCTAAGGGTGAAATTCTCACGGACAGGTTATCAAACATATCCTGATATTTATAGAAAGTTCAATAGTGATGGAATAACAACTCTACATAATAATGTAGATGATATATTATCTGGAGCTTGTAGGTTGACTTATGTCAACGGGAGTATTAGATTTAAGAGGAGTAATAGATGTTAAGATTATTATATAACTACGTGCTATGGTTTAGAGCATTAATAGGACGTCCAAGTGGACAGTTTAACGAGTCGTTTAATGGATTCGCATTAATGGGTGAGGATAATATTATCTTCGGTAGATTCATAATCGATAAGATTTCAATCTGTAGACATATAAACATATTTAGGGTATATAAACTCAACAAGGGTAACATTATTTTAACCGAGTATAGTATATCAACAGATGAGTACTATTACCCATCAATAGGTAAGCGTATACTATTTGAATTATTAGAAACAGTGTATTGTAGAGACTTGACCCAGACTGTAATGTTATCTTGTAGAGCTGGTGTATCAACCATGTATGGACTACCGTCATTCACTCCTAGAGATAAATACAATAATAGTGTTAGCTGGCGATATGATGAAGATAATGATGTAAATATTATAACTGGAGTGGAACAGGATACGCTTGATACTTATATTAGGGGACAGCTGGCAGAGGATGGTGACGAGATGTTGAGAAAATTAAGTGACCGTATCGAAGGACAATTATGGACCCATTCGTAGAATTAGAACCTGCAATATATAAGATAGTTAAAAGAAAGGCTAGTGGACCAAAAGTCTATGACTTAGTCTTTGGTGGTCGGTCATATACAATCAATAAGAAGCTATATGGGACAGTACATGAGTTATTATATAGAATGATGCGTAAAATCAATTTGAAAATATATAATTCTCTAACTACTCTATTTCTTGGGTCAAAGGGAATGGGTAAGACTACTACTATGAAGTATGTGTCGAATAAACTACTCGATGAGGGATACCCGATTATCGAGGTAAAGTATCTAGACATAAATCTAGAACTTATTGAGTTCCTTTCCAATTTTAGAAACGTGATAATACAGATTGATGAATTTGGAAAATACTTCAGTATGTCACACCAGGAGAAGATGTTAACACTACTGAATGATGACCCTGACTTCGTGAGGATATTTCTACTAGGAGAGAATGACAAACATAAAATCTCTCAACTCATTATAGATAGAATGGAACGATGTCGTAATCTACTACATCTCGATAGAGTCCATGATGCAGACCTACGAGCTTACTGTCGTGATAACGAGGTTGGACTTGGCGTGACTGAGAGTTTAGTAGACATCAATAAGAGTAGTAGTAAAATATCATATGATACCTTAGAGGCTATAGCTGAGGAGCATCACATATTCCCAGAGATGGATTTTGAAGAATTGATATCTACATTAAACTGTCAAGGAATTATTGGATTACCATACATGAAGGTTATCGATATTAGAATTGTTGATAACGATAAGAAATATATTAAGTCTAGTGACTTTAGTGGACGAGCCCCAGTACCCAAATCGGCATTCATTGAAGGAAATAATACTATGTATGGTACAGTAACCATAGAAGATGTAAAGAAGAAGACCGATGAATCTGATGAAAAACCTGAGGGAGATAGAGTTAGAAGCCCATATGGTCAGACATTTAATAATAATAACACTAGTATATCAATATCAGCAAATAGTAGTATGGTGATTGACGATATTGCTGATATAATAACAATTGAGATGGAGCAGGGTGAGTATACCTTTAATATTGTACTTGGTGTGGAACTGATGAATTCTGGACACTCTGGACCAAGATTCGGTGGATTTTAAATTATAGAAAATAGGATATTAAGATGTATAATGATTTTAGAGAGCCAACTGTGTGTGGGCGAGTGTTTAATTCAGGAATATTATCGGGTGGTAAATTATGTGTTGGTGTTAGTAATACACATAATGATACTATATATGAGGCTAGTATAGCCTCAAATGGGATGGCGACTATACATAAGATGACAATGGATAAAACATATACGTGTGATGTTAATTTATGTGACATGGGATTGCCCAAGGTGCAGACTACATATAATTCTATATGTTCATTTTTGGATTATATGATACACCGTTTAGATAAACAACTGTGTAAATGGAATTTAATGGAGGACTGTAATTATGTTTAATTGTCATAGATGTACCGAATCTATTGACGTCACCAAGTATGTTGGAGCGACGTGGGTTACTAGTGAGGGTGAGATATTCTGTAATAGAACGTGTCTCAACTTACATATTAATAAAGTACCAATGAGTTTGAGTAGAGATGCTCATAATCAGAAGTTAAAGAGTCATAAGGTGAATCGTCGAGCTAAGAATGACCACTATGTTCATGTTTGTAATAATTGTGACCGTGTATATAGTAACCGACCATATGAGGGTAAGTGTGGGTATTGTAAGGATGACGGAATCCATGATGGTAGAGAGCGAGTAACTAAAGTTCACGTGAGAGATATAAAATAAATTAAAAAAAAAAGAGAGATGAATATGAAAATTACAAAAAACGACAGCTTATTGTTATTAGATATGTTGAAACATCAGCATGCGTTAAATGTACACACTTGTGGAATTGACTACCTTACTACTGGTACGACAAAAAACAATAGACCAATCTATTGGGGGATGTGTATCAGTGGTGAGCTAATAGAGTTAGTAGATTCATTACCATATGAACATTGGAAGAGTGTCAGTCTTGATGACCGTGAGAATGCACGTGTTGAGGCTATAGATGCTGGACACTTCATTCTTAGTTGGCTACTGGAATTAACAATGAAAAATAACCACTCAGGTGTTACTGTTTCTGAGTCAAATGTTGTTAGTGTATTACATGGTTTGATGACAGTTGATATGGAATGGATTCCAGAATCAGAAACACTATCACATAATATAGGTCAGAATTTGGATAACGAAAGAGTCTATGAGATTGTAATGCTATTGAATGTCATCGTTGGTATTCCATATCTGGACAGTGAAGAGACTCTTAATAGTCTAGGTGGTAGTTTCATATCTGAATTAATGTGTTCTATCTTGGTACTACATGATATGTTAATGATTGACTCAGATAATGGATACACTAGTATCGAGAACTTCTACATCGCATATATGGCTAAGAATGCATTGAATGAGATTAGACAGGATAATGGATATAAAGATGGTACATATGCTAAGGTGTTTAACTACAACGGTGCAGATATGCAAGATAACAAGGTAATGTTCGAAGTAATATTGCCAGAGTTCATTGATAAATATAACGGTTCTGTATCCTCTGGTTCTAATGTTAAACAATTACTTAGAGATAAGTATATTGAAGTTCTTAGTGATTGTAATATAGCTACCTTGAGATAGCTAATACATCTAGTGGTTAATTCCACTAGATGTATTATTTTTTTCTTGTCTTATACATGATATAGAAACTATAAAGGGGATAGAATGGATGATGTTGAAGGGTTATTAAAAGCATCAAACTATAGAACATGTAGTGTTGTTGTGAATGACCAAGTTCCAATGGTAATTGATGGTGTATTAATAATATGGTCATTATTAGATGGATTAAAAATAGATGCTATAGATATAACTTCTAACATATCAAGAGGTGAATATCTTAAGATAGCCTTTGATGGATATAACATTGTAGTATCATATATGAGTATATATCGTAATCATACTATGGAATTTTACACATTCCAAGATAGTAAACTTGCGTTTAAGTCTATAGTATGTGATGATGCCACTTTCATATGTAATAATGTATCCTATTTACATCATGATGGGTTATTGTTTGATTTAGCATATACACATACTGATGATACTATAGTGTCTCTAACTAAATACACTATTGATTCACTATTTCCAATCCCCGAGGTAGTAAAGGAAATACCATTAAGTAGAATGGTATATGGTCCATCTATATGTAAATATAAGGATAATATAATCATACTCGGTGGGTCTGCTCCTGAGGATGCAGAGCGTAGTACTAATGATGTTTATTCATATAGTACCATAACCAAGAGAATAACGAGACATAAAGATATATTAAATTCTATACTAATAAACATACATACTTATATTATAACGATAGATAACTTAATATATCTATTTAATAGTAGTACTGTTTACATATTAGATATGGATACTTTGAAGGTACGACATCATAAGAATATAGATATATCAGAAGTGTTCTCAGTATTAAGAACAGATAATGACATTATAGTATATGATGAAATGAAAACGATTAGTATTGTATTATAGAATATTTCATTCATATATTATTATAGTGTATAAGGAGAAATTATGAGTAATGAACGAGTCAAGTATGATACCAGTAATGGTCTGAATATTGGTACTGGACTAATGTTGGAGTCTCTAGTCGGTCAGATTGGGGTTAGGATAGATGATGATAGAGTTGCACCAGTTAGACTTAATATAGATGATTACAAGGCTTATTATATAAATGTTGAGGGATTCGCAATGAATGTGGTATTATCATATGCCCCATCAATTGTGGATAAATTATGTAAAGGTGACAAGACTGTATATCAGTTTATTAAAGATAAAGTGATAGATGAGTTGAGTCTTCTTATTGTACTATTAAACGATAAAGTAACATATTATTTTACAGAACATAAGAAACTTAAAGATAATGGATTGTTGAGAGTTGTTAAATCTGAATCAAAAACATCTATAAAACGAAACTTAGTTAAGAGAATGTCGTTAGATATTATAAAAGAGGACGAAGTACCGATAACTGTAGTTGACCAATTGGTTCCCAGTAAAGAAAAATGTCTAGTTACAACAAGTAATATATTGGACATGGTGAATAGACCACTAGCCGAATTGTTAGAATTTCACACAGGAGTACATCGTAAGAATAATACATTTTGGAAAAAGTTGAAGGTTCCAGAAGCTATACCATTCAATGAGTTATTGGTATATCTACATGGAGACAAAAAAGGAGTATTGAGTCCTCCTACTAATCGGGCTCAACGCAAACTATTAATGGAGATGGTAACTGACCTTAAATTAAAACCATTCAGGTCATATGGTCGAGGATTTCTATTATCGAACATAAAAAAAGTTGACGACGAATTATATGACATTAGTACGAAATTACCAACTATAAATTAATTAAAAAAAAAAGGATTATTATGAGTGACCAAAAATTACTGAGTGAGTTTATAAAACTTAAAGAGTTAGCATTATGGGGTGAGACAGGAAATTTTGCAGCAAGTATTAAGAATTCATATCCTAGATATACATTCTTCCATAAAGATAAAAGTAAGAAATTTATCAGTGCCCCTATGAATATGGCAAACTTTAGTCTAATGGCAAACTTCTTAGAGAATGTTGCTAATTCTGAAGATGACTTAAAGTATTCTATCATCTGTAAGAATAGAGACCACGCATCTAAAAGTGTTATTGTTCAGGCTATTCTTGTCGTAGCTAGAGTCGGAGATAAGATTTATCTTGGTATCAAGAAAACCAAGGGTGAGAAAGCTGCATTAGCTGAATTCAAACCAAATGAATGGACTAATGTTGAAGTTAACGATGTTCCTACAGTGACAGCTGATGATACTAAAGAGACAGTATTATCGTATGTTCGTCAAATGAGATTTATAATCAATAAATATACTAACATGTCTGATGATATTCCTAATTCTAAAAGACTGGACAACAAGATTCCAGAAACAAACGAAGATAATGGACTTTGATGTAGCTATAAGTATTAAGAATAGTAGGACCCCAATACTTATTGTCACAAAAAATGGACAAGACCCATTGGGTGTTATTCTTAATAAAGTTATGAGTACGAAAGAGTTACAGAAATCTGGTAACTCTTTCGATGTCTTCTCTCGGTTTCTTAAATTCAAGAAAATAGATAACATATGGCATAATATGTTTAGTGAAACATATGAAACCATGGTAACTATGGATAAAGATACAGTGAGAACTATATTAGACGAAGTCATGGGACTGATAGTTAGAGAGGATGTAATATCATTCTTAGAACAGGAGAAGTATGAGACTCCAGACCTACCAGATGAATTTGATGAGAGTCTATTGATAAACATGGAAGTAACTAGAGACCAGACATATACCAAGCCAGACTATGTCGCATTGGTAGTATTCATGATAAAGATTAAAGCTATTGCACCACTAGTTGCAAGATATATATCATTAGTAGATATAGATATTAATACAAGTAGTGCATTAACTATATATCATCTTATATCTGGACTTGATAATGTAAAGGACGATGTGGCCTTTATAAAGATTATGGGATTCATATCTGGACATATTGACAAATCAAAAAACAAAGAAGAGTCAGTGGCTAGTAGAGTCTTAAATAAGAATATTACTAACGAGAGCTTTCAAGACTTCGTCGGAGTTTCAATTCTACTATATCTAGGTATGATTGCCACAGTAGATGGTGAGACTAGTAGGAGTTCTATAGTTAGAAATATGTATAGACTATGTATGAATAAAGTAGCAGCCTCGAAGAATCTACTAATCAATAAGCCCCTCGGTATGAAAGATGAGGATGGTGGTGCTACTGGTGTTACAGATTCATTCACATCAGTAACTATATTGCCAATCGGTTATATTGAAGAGATAATTGAGGCATTCAGTAGCATGGATAGAATAATATCAGAATTGAATTATTCCAACATCAACATAGACTTGGAGACGGTAGATAGACTGTTAGCATCTAGTGCATCGTTGGTTGATAGACCAATGAGTGATGGTCAAGAGACTATTGTAGCATGGGTATTGTTTAGCATGATAGAGAGTGAATATATGAGATACTTTGACTCCAGTATCTTATTGAATCTTAGAGTAGTGGTAGCGGCAATATTACATACGAATGGTATTATTGAACTATCCAGAATGATGATGTCTACCCCATTGAATGATACTCTCCACTCTAAAGGAAGTAACAAGAAATGTACTCCAGAGATAGAGAGTCTACTAGATTCAGTATTCGAAGTAGAAGTCAATAAGAAAGCTAAATCTAGACAATATGGTTTATCTCTACTAGAAGAGAATGATAATGAGCCTGATAATACTCTTAAGGAGTTATTACTTAAGCCAATAATCAGAAACCTAGCATCAAGCAAGTGGCTTAGTCATGCTGATTCAAGTAACTTATTTAATAGCATCATACAAGATGGTATGAATGATAACATTTTTAGTTGTGAAAATGTTAGAGAGGGATTAATTAGAACACTCGTTCTAACCCATGATAATATAAAGACCGTAGAATTAATTAATAGAAAAGGATAATATATGATTAATACTGTTATAGTTCCAAAGACAATGATGTTTCTAAAACATAACGCATTTCAGCCTCAGGTAGCAGCATCACTTGATATCAACGGTGGAGTTGGTATACTAGAGGAGGTGAAAGCTCAACTAGATGAGGGTAGGATTACTACTGATGCACTACGTGTTAATATGGCTAGCGTAGTTGATTTAGATATATCAAAAGGTAGGGTAGCTCAAGTAGAAAATGGTTGGCATACAGAAAGATTCTCATTCATTCTAATTGTTGCGGTATATGTAGATAATGTATTAACTAGTGAAGAGGTATTTCATGGATATACTGATAGAGTAGATATGCTGAATAGACAATTAGTAGGAGTTACTAGCAATGTAATTGACCCAACAACCATTCTTAATATTAATAGACACTTCACCATTGGCTATCGATATGCTGAGAATGGACAAGTGATTCCAACGTTTGAGAAACCATCAGCAATTATTCGAAATGGTGGTACTGATACAGGTCTAAAATTAATTAGACCATATGATACAGCTATCGGAATGCATTCAATAGCTAGTGTGGAAGCAGTAGCTGATGCAGGTAATGAATTAGAGACATTTATAAGTGCCAATAGATATGATGGACATGGTAAATACTCTAAGACCTCTAACAATGTAGGCGGTAGATATATTGAGGGTATAATTAAGGCAGCTGAGACTGCTAAAGTGAATGATACATATTCTCTAAATTCAGGTGGGTATCAAATATATGATGAATTACTAGGTTCATTAAGTGAGAAGAGACCTAGAAATATTGGATTCATCAAGGCATTTGGAGAACATGTTAGACGTAGTAATCCACTGACGTTTACATTACAAGAGTTGGAACGATTCATGCCTACACTAAGTAGTGTATCATCAGCATATACTGTGGAATCGTATAAAGATAGAACTACTAAGATGAATAATGAACTATTTAACTTCAGTGATGGTGATATTGGTGACAGTGCATTAACTGATAGTGTCTTAAATAGATTCCAAAAGAAAGTAATTGACTACATATTTGATAATATATTTTCATTAGGATTCAATGAATTTAGTGGTACAATAACAAATAAAACAATGGATGGTAGTATTCACATTACTCATGGTAAATTGACTAGCTTAGTAGATACAGTAAACATCAATGGTCCAGTCAGAGCTGACCTAATA
>JAVJHY011495336.1:0-12968 GCA_035593235.1 Phascolosoma agassizii | reverse complement strand
GGCCGACTTAATTGTTTTATCCTTTTTCATGTCACTGATTTTTGTTGAATTGTGTCAACTTATTTCAGGACAAGACAGTTTTTTTAATGCTACCTAACGGTCTGCATAGAAAACGTGCCGACCGGATAGGAGGCATGGATTTTCTATGCGTTGTTAGCCACATCTTCTTTTTATTTCGTTAGATAAGACTCTGCCGTCATCGTTGGTATTTTTGAACTCTTAAAATCTTTTAGATTTCGAGTAATAAGTATGCTTGCCTCAATTTCCAACGCAGAATAATATTGTAATCCATCTTCAAAGTCTGAAAACTTTTTATCATTTAAGGATAATTCAATTATTTTATCATTCAAATCTGCTATGGTCACCAATACCTTAAATTTTGTCAGGATTTCTCTAGCCTCAACTGAGTTAGTCATTTTTGATAAAACATAATTCGTATTCGCAAAAGTCAATGAAGAAACATATAACTTAGCTTTCCCTCTATCCGCTAAAGAAAATAATTTTGCCGCTGAATCATAAAAAGGCTCTCTTTTACCAAGTAAGTCAATTACAATATTAGTATCTATAAATAGGTTAATCATTTGTATTTTTCAATTAGGTAATCTGTATATTCATCTCGAATATTAAAATTAGCTGGAAGATCAATTACACCACTAAGGCTTTTCACCAACGGCGTAATTTCTACTTCTTTACTTTTATTTTCAGCTATTGCCTGAAGATAATTTTCTATTAATCTTGATAGGCTAATTTTATTTTTCTTAGCATAAAGTTTTGCACGTTCTATAACGTCTTTGTTTAAGCTAAGTGTTAGTTTCTTATCCATATCTATTTTTACGTGTAAAATTAAATATTTTTTACGTAAACCGCAATAATTAAGGTTACTTTTTTTGTCTTGTTGTGGCTAACGGTCTGCATAGAAACCGTACCGACAGGATGGGAGGTATGGATTTCTATGCGTTGTTGTACCCAGTTCTTATTTTTATTTATGTCGTACAAAATCTAAATAATTTTCTCTATTTATTACTTTAAATTCTGCGTCCGGATAAGTTTTAATCCACCCACCAGGAGCTTTTGGTATTTTCTTCGGATTCCATTTGTATTCATAAGCAAATAATTTCCCTTCTCTTTCTTCTAACCAATCTATTTCCTGATGATCATAAGTCCGCCAGAAATAATTATTTACTAACATCCTACTATATTTTTGATATTTTATTCTTTCGCTTATCACATAATTTTCCCATAATTTGCCGATATCATCTCTTAACTCTATTGGGTTAATATTCGCTATTAATACATTTCTTAATCCATTATCATAGAAATACCATCTACTACTTTTTGAAATTTCTTTTCTTAAATTTCTACTAAACCCTCCCACCTTATGCAACACGAAAACTTTTGATAGCAGATCTAAATATTTGTCAACTGTATTTCTACTAATCCCTAATTTACTAGCTAATTCTACTTGGGATACTTCCCCTCCTATTTGAAAGGCAATCAATCTTAATAAATTCAATATCTTATCTGAATTCCTTATGTTTTCAAATGCTAATATGTCCTTCAGCAAATAAGAGTTTACTATTTCTTTTAGATACTCTGCTTTATCTTCTAAGTTCTCTAACTGTAATAATTCTGGATAATTTCCATAAATTAATCTCTGCCTCAAATTATCTTTTTTCTCTATCTCGTTTTCCACCTGATCCAATTCTAATTCTGATAATGATAGCAAATTAAATGTTATCTTCCTTCCGGTTAGAGGTTCTCCTGTATATTTATCAATATCAAAAGCGGAGGATCCTGTCACTAATACTTTTAATCCCTCTATTTCATCAATCATCAACTTCAGGATTTTTCCGATTTCCGGTATTTTCTGCGCTTCATCTATCAATAAAACTTTTTTTGTTCCTAATATATTCTTGTAATTCTGAACACTTCTTCTTGATAAAATTTCTTGAACGGAGAAGTCTTCTCCATTCAATAATAAATAGGGTTCATCCAATTTCTCGATAACTTGTTTTATTAAAATGGTTTTTCCTACTCTTCTTGGACCCAACAATATTATCACCTTATTCGGTATTAAACTTTTGAGAACCTGACGCTCGATTATTCTATTTATTAATTTCATTTCGATGTTTTTATTGACGTAATTTACGTTAATTCGTTCAATTAAACACCTTTTTTGATATTTTTTTGACCAATTGGGTACAACGGCCCTCATAAACGGCGGCCTGACCGGATGGGAAGGATGAGCGTTTTATGAATTGTTAGGCGCATTTTTCTTATTTTATATTGCCACATCCCATTTTCAACCGATCCCTCCATTATCGTTCCAGTGAGCAAATCCCCTAAAAGAAAAAAATTTGCGATTGAGAGGATTTTAAAATTTTTTCTTATCTCGCTTTCCGACTTCCTACCAAGGGCAAATATACCCAGTTTACTACATCACGCTTTTCTCATCACCTGCTCAGTGAAACAGTACATATTATACTTTGACCACATTTCCTTTCTTATTTCCAAGATTCAATAAACAAGCTTATCATGCTTACCGACTTCCTGCCAGGAGCAAGCTATCCCTATTTTATACATCATGCTTTTTCCACCATCTGCTCAGTGAAACAGCACATATTATTCTTTGCCCACCAATTCTTTCTAATTGCTATATTCATAAAACAAATCTTCCCTATTTACTGATTCAAGTCTTCATCTATTTTCAGCATTTCAGAACTTTTTTTGTACACAGTTGCGCCTAACGGTCTGCATAGAAAACGTGCCGACCGGATAGGAGGCATGGATTTCTATGCGTTGTTGTGCCTCGTATCTTATTTTTTCAATTTTATGACACCAAAGTTTGTTGCAATCCAAATGGTATTATTATTTACTGAGACATCAAAAATTGTGTTCTTAAACATTCCTTCTCGAAAAAATATTGGTTCAATTTCTACACCGTTAAACTTCATTAACCCATTATTTGTAGCCATCCAATAAACCCCGTCTTCATCTACCTCAATATCTCTAACCATATGGTCCGAGATTTTAGAATTTGATCTATTAAAATGCTTCCATTCTTCTCCTTTTTTTATTGAAAACCCACCATTCCCAAATCCTCCTCCATATCCAATTATCAAGGTTGAATCATTAACAAATTTCAAACCTCTTACAACAGATAATTGAAGTTCATCTTTACTTTCATAATAATTTTTCCATGTGCTTTCTTTACCAATTATTAAGCCTTCATTATGACCAATTGCAACAGTATTATTTTCACTTATATCAATTGTTCTTACTATAATATTTTCTTTTGGTAATTCTACTCTCTTCCAATTTTTTCCATCAAATTTTATAATTCCATTTTTTCCACCGAAAAACAATTCTCCCTTTGAATTTTGAGCTATTGCGATTATTCCGTCTAATTCATTAATTTCTTTATTCGTTATTTTCTCTAATGAATCATTCTTATAAACAAATAATTCATCAGGTTTGGAAGCACTAATCCATAGAACTTCTTTATTATCTATAAATAATGGACCTAAATGACCTCCTTTGATTATTGAGTTTTCCGAATTGTAGATCTTATAATTTAAATTATCATATTTCACAAGTCCAGATTTTGCAGAACCAAACCATTTATTTCCTGTTGAATCAATTGCCAAACTCCAAATATCATTTTCTGGTAATGCCGAATTTTCAATTGATATTAACTCAACTGACTTTTGTCCATAAATATTTGTTGGACTGATTAATAAAAGGATGAATAGCAATATTAATAATTTCATTTTCATATTTTTTTTCAAAATGAGGCACAACGGTTCTCATAGTAGGCGGGCCGACCGAATGGGAGGACTGAACTACTATGAATTGTTATGCATATCTCATTTTCTATTTGAATATAATTGATGCAACATATCCGAAGATAATTCTCCATTTAACCATTTTATGATATTATTGAATCTTAATTTAAGATCATCTTTCGAATTAATAATTTTTGCACCTATAAAACTATGTTGCGGATCCATTTCTTCATCATGTATACTTCCTTCATCAACAACAGAATTATAAACATTTAGTGTCGAGAAAAATTCATTATTTATTTTTATCGAAGATGACGACGTGTCAAGATATTGGAATAGTCTTAGAAAGAATAATGAATTTTCGGTTTTTACATCATACTTATTAATCGTAGATTTTAGATTTGGCTTGAATCTATAATCTTTTCTATCAAGACGCTGAATTTGATCTATAAATACAGACATCTTGTCAAAAACACATACGCTATCAATTGATTGAAATAAATATTCCAACTTATTCCATTTTATCTGATGTTCTTGATAATCGTAATATTTTTTAATGCTTGAACAAATTCTTTTAGCAGTTAAAGTGCTTGAAAAGGCAAAGACACCTTTATAAAAGGGAATAATTGGTTGTCTAATTTTTGATATCTCATTTAATAATTTAAGAGAGTCATTTAATTTTTCTTCTGTGAGTTTCGATTTAACTTCTATTATTGCCCTTACTGATTCTAATTTTACTACTACAATATTGTTTTCTCTAAACAGTGGAATGTAATTATGGGAATCGTATATTATTATGTCTATTTGTCGGGGACAGCCTTCTATAAAGCCGGATGAAATGCTGAATTTTTTTGGTAAATATTTCGAGAGTACGTTCTTCAAAAGGTCTTCTCTATAAGTTCCAATTGTTCCAGGATGATTTATTATTTCAGTAATTCTTTTACTTTTTTGTTCTAATTCTTGAGCGATAGAAGAAAGGAATTGATTTTTATTATAAAATTCTCTATTCTTAAAAGAAGCTTCCACATATGTCTTCTTTCTTTTTTGAGTAGGTATAATATCATCATGCGCAATCATTACTTTTAAATGGATGGATATCTCTTCTTTTGTTAAGGTTGTTTTTTCTGATAATAGCTCTTTCAATTCACTTATTTCAATCTTCTTATTTGGATTGGCAGCGATGAATGTTAAAGCAATTTTAATATTTTCAAAGTATTGCTGAACGACATTTTTAAATTTCGATTCTCTATACAAATCGTTTTCTACTACAATATAGTATGGAATGAGATCGCCTTCATATTCATCAAAGTATGTTTTGTCGACTTCTACTCTGCTTCCATATTCTGACACCAAAAAGAATCTACTATTATCATAATCCTTGTATGCAATTAGCTTAACAACTTTGTTGTAATCCGAATTTAAATCTATATATGAGTGAAATTCACTTGGTTTCATTTTTATTCCTAACTACTCAGGTCAAATTGAATAGTGCTTATTTTATTGATTTACAATTACTATTTAAGGTCTTCTCAGTTATTGAGGAAAATCATTTCCAATTATACTTTCTCAAAATAACATTGTTATATGTAAAAACAAATTAAGTACGTCCAAAACAGACGAAATCAATTTGTTTTAAATAATTCCTGACTTACGTTTTTTGAATTTAGTTCATTTTGACCTGAGTAGTTCCTTTTATTCAAATTCTGACTAACGTTCAGAGTTAATTGGTTTAGAGGGTTTTAAAAATGAATATTTTGTTTGTATATAAGCATTCTTATAGGAACTGAACGTTTGCTATCTAAATTAATCCCATTTTTTGAATAGGAGAATTATGCATAACGATCCGTATATCGGGCGGGCCGACCGAATGGGAGGGCTGAACCGATATACATGGTTGGGTGCCGGTCTTTTTTACGGAAATGAAGTTCTACCTTTATTACAGTTCAGCAAGATTATTCGTATGGATTAGAATTAGGGTTCTGTCTTCCATCAAAAATAAAAACGATTAAAAGCTTCTTTCCATATTTTCGGTAATACAAATTTTTATTTTTATCGATTTTATATTGCCTTATCGTTTTCTTGCTTTTTGTTCTCCTCCCAATTTCAGGATATTTGTTTAGTTTTTCTATTAAATCGTCAACTCTACGTACAAAGTTAATCGCTGATTTTTCGGATACATTTTTTTCAAGATAGTTAACAATTTCTTCAAAACTCTGAATCGCTCTTTTATTCCAAATTATTTGTCGAGCCATTTCTTATATTTTTTCATTACTTCATTATGGGCAGTATGGTTTTTCTCTTCTTCACTTTCTGATATTGCTTTCTCCAATTCATTTTTTTCATGCTCATTTAATTCATCCCAATAATCTGAATCCTTTAAATGATTACCAATAAATTCACTGATGATTTCTTTCAATTCTGCAAGTGATTCTCGATCATCAATTATCGCAATCATTTCCAAAATCCCACCTTTTAGCTCTAAATTACTCATTTTCAAATATTTAATTGAAATAATTCTTCTTATTCCTTATCCAAATTTAACTATAAATAATTGATTTGTAAAGGCTCTTTCCACTCCTATCTCTATTTATTTTACCTCATTCTTAAATTATTTAGCCTATGACTCTTGCAATACGTAAATCATATAGCTTTCAAAAATTACTTCTATCTAAATAACAGTATACTGGCACCCAACGTCCCCCGTATACGGCGTAGCTGATTCGAGAACATGGCTAGCGGGCTGCCCTTTTATCAGCTATGATCGCTATACGGTTTGTTCTGCGCAGAATTAATTAGGTCAATATTTTTTGTTCTAATTTATTAACTAAAAGAACTCCTTCAATGCTTTTTATATGAGGGTAAAGTTTATTATATATTTCATTTTCAACTCCTCTTGGTATCAATTTGCCATCATTAACTCCTATTGTTAAGACAGCGAGGCAGTCTTCTACAATATCTTCCTCACTTTTGTAAAGATCGCTTTTAATTGGAATTATAACATGAACTTTAGATGGCTTATATTCTGGATACGGTTTTTTAAATTTTTTGTGAAATTTATTGTTCGTTGAAAATCTACACACTTGATTTTCAAGTTTAAGACCTTTTACAAATAGGCTAGTTTGATTTATTTGTTTTTCTTTCCAATTGGTTTCATTTTTAAAAGCTCTGATTCTATCTAACCTTATATTCCTTGCTCCAATGAAATCAAAAGTTCCATCTTTTAGTGGTTCTGCGAGGCAAAGTTTATATTCACCATCATCTAATATTTTCAAGACATTATCTAAAAAGTATTGTAGTGCTTTATCTTTCGTAGGAGAAACTTGGGTTTGAAGACTATATCTTTTTATATTGTCTATAAGTTCGACTAGTACTTCATTATGCCTTCCCTCAATTTCCATAATAGATTTATGTATTCTTTTAACTTTAAAATGGAAATAAATTGCCCATGATACAAGTATGATTAGAATTGGTATTGTGATAAGGCTAAATATTTTTTCAATATTGTCTTTGTATAACCAGCCGATAATAATAATTAATACTATTACCGTAAACCCGGTTACGTTTAAATAAGTTCTTACTCTTCTTTCAGCTATCCAATCTCTTACGATGTGATAATATAACGTTAGCACTAAGGCAGACACCGCAATTACAATAGTTATTGGTACATAATTCATGCTCAAAAGAATTTAATCATTATAATCATATTCACTAGATAAACGTCCTACATTTTGGGAAATAAAATAACTAGATATCAAATCTCTATATTTAAATCCTTTAGAAGTAAATTTGATAAAATTATTATCTTTAATTTTTAAAAAATCATGGTCTTTTAAATAATTAATATATGCAGGAAAATAATCATAAAAATTGGTATTGAATTTTTCATCAAATTTATTAATCTCAATTTTATGCAGATTCAAAATAAATTCTCTTCTAATTTGTTCCTCCTTGCTAAGCACATAACCATCAATTCTTGCATGATTCTTTTCTTTTATATTTTTGTAATACCTTTGTAAGGTTCTATTTCTGAATTTTGCACTATAGCCATTTCTAAAATGAATTTCAGGCGCATATGTTCTAGCACCAGCACCAATTCCCAAAATAGTAGCTCCTTCCCAATGAAATTCAATTTGTTTATATCCTCCTTTATTTGGAATGGCAAATCTTACATTGGTTTCTTGCTCAAATCCTTTTTCAATAATGTTATTTGAAGCTAGATCATATCTATGATAAATTTCTTCTGAATCAATTAATTTGTTGATCATTTTGTAAAACCCTGTTGAAGGTCTTACAACTAATGAATAGATACATATAGTCTCAGGTTCAAACTTTAGTGTGTTCTGAATTGATTCAATCCATGCATCAATACTTTGATCCAGCAACCCATTTATTAAATCTATGCATAAATTTTCGATACCAACACCTTTTATTGCCTCAATAGCGTCAATACAAACCTTTGCTTTATAATTTCTTCCAATTCCTTTAAGCTCATCATTTGAAAAAGATTGCACACCTAAATTTATCCTGTTTATTCCAAGTGATTTCATTTCCTTAACTTTACTCCGGTAAATCGTATTTGGATCGACTTCAATGCAGATTTCTTCACAGTCACTTTCAAAATTTGGAAAATATAAACGCACAATTTTTAGAACTCTTTCAATTTGTTTAGTACTCATGAGAGAAGGCGTACCTCCACCTAAGTACAACGTTCTTATTTTAGAGGTCTTTAAAATGGAAGCATAATATCTGATCTCTATTTCAACAGCATCAATATATTGATCCAATTGACTTTCTTTTCCACCAGCTACCGCGTATAAATTGCAATAACTACAAATCTGTTTACAAAAGGGAAAATGAATATATAGATTGAGGTTATCAGGAGTTTGGTTAATTACGGTTTCTATATATTCTTGATTATCTATTATTTTAAGAGGTCTATAACTTTGCCTCAAAGGATAAGTGTATAAATAAGAAGGTAAAGTGCTATTGGCAATTCCATTTTCAAAACCTTTTTTTATAGTTCGAAAATCGTTAAACCGAATTTTATCTAAATTTTTGATTATTTTTTTTTCAAAATTATTACTTTTCATAATAGTAGCTTTAGTTTAAATCATCAGCTATATAAATATATGGATTTTAATGAATGATAACAAAATGAATTTTATTTTTTGCGCAGAACGGTCTGCATAGAAACAGGTGCGACCGGATGGGAGTACTTGATTTCTATGCGTGGTTAGGTGCCGTTTTAATTTATTCATTGCAAATAAAATGTATTTGAGCAAATCCTATCGACTTATTTACCCATTCACATTTTTTCATTTCTCGATCTCAAAACTCCATATTTCATCAAGATATTTCCCTATAGATTCTTCAACAGGTTCCTCATGATATACTTTGGCTAGTAATCCAACAATGTATATCGAAACTATCTTAAGTAAATGGTTGTAATTCTCATAAACCTCTTTCTCATTTTTTGAAGTATACTTTCGTACAACTTGATGTACTGTTAATTCTCCAAAGTGAGCAATTTTTGAAAACTCAGTATACCACAAATATAAAACTCTCACATTTTCTTTATCATCTTTTTTTTGCTTGGATTCAATATACTTTATCATGTTATAAGTTGAAGATATTTTTTTTAGATGACTCTTTAATCCTCCATCATCGTTATTGTACTTTTCACCTAGTTTGTCAAATTCTTCTTCATTTCGGTCGTAGTCTTCATAGATACCAAAGAGTGTTTTTTCAATTCTTTTATTTCTCTTTGTGAATCTATAATGTTCAGAATAGATTTTTTCTAATTCCATATCAACATTAGCTATTGGGTCATGTTCTTTATGGCTAATAAATTCTGCTATTATCAAGTTAGGCATCAAATCTCTCATTAACAAGACAAATGGGATTTGAAAAAGTGGCTTTTCTTTAAATTGACTTAATAAGGAAATTGCTCCTTCAAAAATGCGAATGTTAATGAAAAGGATTTCATAATAGAATTTTTGGCAGTCGCTTTTTTCTGTCTTTATCTTTAAAGTTTCTTCCAGTACTTTCTTTAATAATTTATCTATGATATTTAGAAGCTTAATCATGATTTTTTAACTTTGACTTTTCTACAATTTTCCTGGCGAAAGGGTTCCAAAGTCTTCTTCTTTATTTATTTAACCCTTAATCTATATAAGATCAACGCAAATTGCTGATGGCACCTAACGCTCCCCATAGCTGGCGGGCCGACCGGATGGGAGGACTGAACTGCTATGGATTGTTGACTGACGGTTTCTTTTTTGGATAAGTTCATTCATCCCTTTTCCCTTTTTCGCGATTAATCGCTTCTTACCTTCTACTCTATTTGCTGCGTTCCTTTGTCAAGTCGAAACCTGTTGAATCCTTGTAGCCGGTTTTTTTATTTGAATTTCAGTCAATTAACTTTGATCTTAAATCTTCAACTCCTTAAAGCTAATCAATTACTCGAATTTTTTATGTTAGAATTCTTTCCTTTTTTCAATTGCTTATTTCTAATTACTTAAAATTTAGCAAAATCGAAAAACAAATTTCTTGAATCGAATAAATTTCCACGCAATCCGCCTAATATTTTCAACGAATTAGTTTTACGATTTTAATCAACCAAATTGACTTTTTCAATTCCAACGAGTTCGCTTGAATTAAACTAAATCAAATCAATCTTAATTTTGAAAAATTTTATTCTAATCCTAAATACCTAATTACTCAAATTTTGTTTTAATCAATTCGATTCTCTCTAGACACTAAATTTACTCCCACTCTTTCCGGTCTTCTTTAGTTCGATTAAATCCGAGTCGAGTTCAAATCGCGTTTGCTCCGCGCATTTATCACCCTTGTTTTCAGCAGCAATTTTCGGGGCAACTCTCTTTTTCTTTTTTTACTTATTTTAAGCTACTGGCAGTCAACGGCCCGCATATAAGCAGGTGCGACCGTATGGGAGTACTTGGCTTTATATGCATTGTTGGCTGACGGCCTCTTTTTGTTTAATCTATTTCTCTTAATCTTATCTCGGCTAACTGCGAACCACTACTTACTTTCTCAATTACTCGTAGCCGCATTCCTCTGTCTAATCGAAACCTCTTGATTCATTGTGGCCGGTTTTCAATCAATTAATTTCATCTTGTAACAATCCAACTTCATAAAGCTAATCAATTACTCGAAATTTTCATGTTAGAATCATTACATTTTTAGCCAATCCATTCTTTAAACTTCTTAATCTCTAATAAAAGTTAAATGATCATTTCTTAACCTTTCAGTTTAGTCTACCCTACTCTTAATTCGTCATAACTAAATTCTTAAAGTCAAATAATTTCAAAATCAGTTCTCACTTTTTTATCCACTACCTAGTTTTATGATTTAAATTCACTTAATTCATCTCCTTCAATTTCAATCAATTCTTTTCAATTAATCTGAACCGAATCAATCTCAATTTCGAAAATTCTAGTCTATCGACAAATAGTTATTTTCCTTGATTTATTCTAATCAATTTAACTTTGTTTACCTCTTTCTTCCGGCCTTCTTTTGTCTGATTAAATCTATGGTAAGTTTTATCGCGTCTGCTCCGCGAAATTATAACACAAGTTCGCCTTGCGGCTTTTCGTGACTTTTAGCTTTATTTTTTCAACCTCCTTCATCTGCTGACAGCCAACGGTCTGCATATGAGATGTGCTGACCGAATGGGAAGCATAGCCTCATATGCGTGGTTGGCTGTAGTTATCTTTTTACAATTTTTACTGAATTCGAACGAGTATTAGAAGTTGATAATTGCAAAATATAAGTTCCCTTTTCTAATTCTCCCAAATACAAGTTAGCTGATTGTATTTGATTTTCAATTTGTATTGTCTTTATAGTTTTTCCATTCATTGATGAAATTGTTAAATTGATTTGGCTGTCATTTCCAACTGATTTAAAATCTATACTCAATTCATCACTAAAAGGGTTTGGATAAACCTTAGAAATAATCAAATTATTTTTTTTACGCCTTTTGTATATTATGAACCCACCAATTCCAAGTAAGAGTATTCCTAAAACACCAGCAATATTTTTATTCCTTAATTTTGTTTGCCGAATCTCCTCTTGTTGTTTGAGGTATTCTCTTGTTTCTTCTGGTAATGAATAAAAATTGGAGTTATTGGAAAATTCTAATGTATCGTTTACGAAATTGAACTTGATTTGTCTGTATTCCTCAAGGTAATCTTGACTATAGGAAGTATAATCAACTTTATAAATTGATTTAATTTGCTCTTTTATGTTTAGATAAATTTCTTCTAATTTTTCAGGTTCATTTGTATGGTAGTAAAATCCATTTGTTTGTTTTGAAATTTGTTCCAAAATGTTTTTACTCACTTTGCCAAGACCAATAATATAGATGCTAATATTTTGCTTTTTCGCATATTCAATAACTTTTTGAAACTTTTGCTTAGAGGAATTATCCTGTCCGTCAGTAAGTGCGACGATTACTCCTTTACTTGAATAATTTGATAAGCTGTCAATTCCTAAATAAAGAGCATCAAAAAAAGCAGTACTTCCGCTTGGCTCAACTTTGTTTACAAATGACTTTATTTTCTTAAAATCATTACTTAGTGGATATATTTTGTCAACTGTACCAGAAAATCCAATGAATAAGATTGAATCTTTTGAAAATTCAGTTTCGTTCAAAAAATTTAGAACTCCCTTTTTTTCATATTCTATTGCCATAACATAACCTTTAGGCAAAGGCAACCCTTGCATGGTTTCCAAATCCTTTGGCATTTGAGTAGGATTGTCAACCATTGAACCAGAATGGTCAAATACAATTCCTATATTTAGTGGTTTGTCTTCAGAGATATTCCTTAATCTTACAACTTCACATTCATTTCCATTTTCAGTTATTATTAACTCTGATTTATCTAAAGTCCACAAAGGCATTCCAAATTCATTCTTAGCTTGAAAAACAACTGATATTAGAGGAAATGAATCAGGATAAGTTTGAATGATTGATAATTCAAAAACATTTTCAGCCTTGATTTCTGTATCCACTTTTGCCTCTTGACCAAAGCAGAAAGTTGAAATCATTATTAATATGCTTAGTATTTTCTGTTTCATTTTTTTCTAATTCTGACTAACGTTCACAACTCTCTAGCTTTCAGTACCCATTCCTGTACCTAAACCCAACTCCTCTGTTGTAAT
>JAVJHY011495225.1:0-12971 GCA_035593235.1 Phascolosoma agassizii | reverse complement strand
CTTGGAGCACTTGAACTGATCCAAATTTCGAATAGCGAAATTGAGCGAGATGAGTTGCGGTCCACTGCGATGGAGTCCGGAACTATCTTACTCCAGCTTATCGATGACATTCTTGATTTCACAAAGCTCGACAATGGCACATTCAATTTTGTGCCTACGCCAATCGACGTGACGGACGTGGTCGAGGTCGTGGGGCGAACCTTACGCCCGATTGCTCAACAGAAAAATCTTGACTTAATTGTGGACGTGGATGGTGGAACGCCAGACCAAGTCATCGCGGACGGGCACAGACTTCGGCAAGTTTTGACAAATCTTGTTGGCAACGCATTGAAATTTACCTCCAGTGGGAAGGTAACTCTGTGCACAAGGGTGATGTCTCACAGTACGGACAACGTCGTGATACGGTTTGTGATATCCGACACCGGTCCAGGCATTCCGGCCGACCAGCATAGTGTCATATTCGATCGGTTCAAGATTGCCGATGCCTCGCACTCACGGCGGTCAGAGGGTGCCGGCCTCGGGCTCAGCATATCGAGCCAGTTGGTCTCTGCGATGGGGGGCATAATCAATCTTGAGAGCAAAGAAAACTGCGGGAGTTGCTTCTGGTTTGAATTACCGCTTCGTATTGCCGATCGAAGTTTTAGTTGTGCCGACCCAACAGCACCCCAATCAATCGGCTTTGATCGTAGTCTCCGTATTTTGCTCGCAGAAGATAACGATACCAACGCACTAGTCACCACGCAGTTTGTTCGGAGTGCGGGGCATCATGTCGAGCGTGTCAGAAATGGTCTCGAAGCCGTTGAAATGTCGCAAAAACAGGCCTTCGATATCATTCTGATGGATATTTCAATGCCAGAAATGGATGGCATTACTGCAACCGACCAAATTCGTTCTCATGAAGGTAAAAATCAAAACATCCCTATTTTGGCACTCACCGCGCAATTGCCTCCCGAACATGGTTGGAGCCGTGACGCAGTTGGGTTGTCGGGCTATACTACCAAACCCATCCGTAGGGTGAAGCTTCTTGAAGCAATCAGGAGCCATACCTCCGATAGCGTCGAAGATGGGATCAACGTCCCGGATCAAGTCGAACCACTTGGGTCTACCGACTGGATTGAGGGGGGGCTTCTTGATCAGCTAAAATCTGAGGTTGGCGGCGATGCAATACTCACTATTCTTCGTACGTTCTCCGGTCAATTGAACAGTATGGCTTCGCCCGTTCCGGCTGGAAACTTACCCGATGACATTGAACTATTGTGTGCATTGATGCACCGATTGAAAGGTGGAGCGGCAACCGTTGGCGCAATGAGGTTGGCGCAACTCGCACATAATATTGAAAGACAATGCGATGCAGGGTGTGGAATCTCACTCGAGATGAAAGAGGATTTGTTGAAAGCTGTTGTTGCGACTGCCGAACACTTGCAGGTGATTGAAGCGCAAATGACTGCAGGAATGGAGGATTCGTCTGCCAGGCAAACGTTTGCCGCTTAGCGAGGCGATAGTTTTTAGATCCACGAACTCTGCATCATGTCGATTGAGCCACCTTGGTACAAACTCGCGGTGCTGAATTAGTGGTGAAATTGAGCGTGAGAACACCGGTGCAAAAGTAATCCACAGAAGCGGTGGGATTCGACCTGTCGCATCGGCGCAAAAGTGCGCCAATCAGACGCCTTCGGTTCAACGCAACGAACGGATGGCGGGGGATGTACGGTGTGGATCTTTACAGACGAGTTCGGCTTGCATGTCATCATGAGGGGTTGAGCGGACACGAGGCCGCTCGACGGTTCGGGATCAACCGGCGAACAGTCGCCAAGATCCTGTCGTCGTCGGCACCGCCGGGCTATCAACGCACGGCCCCGGTCCTTCGTCCGAAGCTCGATCCGTTTATCGCAATTATCGACCAGATTCTGACAGACGATGGTGCACGTCCGAAGAAGCAACGTCATACGGCGAAGCGTATCTTTGAGCGGTTGCGTGACGAGCACGGGTTTACCGGCGGCATCACGATCGTGCGGGATTATATCCGTTTGCAGACGCAGCGCGGTCGGGAGATGTTCGTGCCATTGGCACATCCACCAGGGCACGCCCAGGTCGACTTCGGAGAAGCGCTGGGTGTGATTGGTGGTGTCGAGCGCAAGATCCACTTCTTTGCAATGGACCTGCCGCATTCCGACGCGATCTTCGTCAAAGGGTATCCGGCGGAGACAACGGAAGCGTTCTGCGACGGCCATGTTGCGGCGTTCGACTTCTTCGGCGGCGTGCCTCTGTCCATTGTCTACGATAACACGAAGATCGCAGTGGCCAGGATCCTGGGTAATGGTAAGCGCAAGCGCACAGAGACCTTCTCAAGTTTGCAATCGCACTACCTGTTCCGTGATCGTTTTGGCCGTCCCGGCAAAGGGAATGACAAGGGCAAGGTGGAGGGCCTGGTTGGCTTTGCGCGACGCAACTTCATGGTTCCGATCCCACGGTTCGAGAGTTTTGCGGCACTCAACGCCGCGCTGGAAGAGCAGTGCCTCAAACGCCAGGCTGATCGACTGCGTGGCCATGACACGACGATTGCCGAACGCCTGCATGCGGATCAGAACCTTCTCTCCAACCTGCCGGCGGTTCCGTTCGACGCCTGCCACAAGCAACCGGGACAGGTCAGCTCCCTGTCGCTCGTGCGTTACCGTAGCAGTGACTACTCCGTGCCCGTTGCCTACGGCCATCGCAACGTGATGGTGCGCGGCTACGTCGATGAGGTTGTCATCTCCTGCGGGACCGAAGAGATCGCCCGTCATCCGCGATCCTGGGAGAAAGCGGACTTCGTCTTCAATCCACTACATTATCTTCCTTTGTTGGAGAAGAAGGTTGGAGCGTTGGATCAAGCGGCTCCTCTCGTGGGTTGGGATTTGCCGAATTGCTTCATGACGCTGCACCGGCTTCTGGAAGCCCGTCTCGGCAAACCCGGCAAGCGTGAGTATGTCCAGGTGTTGCGATTATTGGAGACCTTCGAGTTGCGTATCGTTGAGCAGGCCATCAAGCAGGCTCTGACGATGGGAGCCATCGGATATGACGCCGTGAAGCATCTGCTGCTTTGTCAGATTGAACGTCGGCCACCGCGTCTTGATCTGGACTTTTATCCGTATCTTCCCAAGGCCAACGTCGAGACGACACATGCCGCGTCATACATGAGGCTCTTGCAAGGAGCGGGATCATGAGTGACGCACCGCAGTTGCTACTTGCTCATCACCTCAAGAAGCTCAGGCTCCCGACATTCCTCGCAGAGCATGCCAAGTTGGCGCGGCAATGTGCCGAGGAGAATGTTGATCACCTCAGTTACCTGTTGCGGCTCAGCGAACTGGAACTCATCGAGCGCGAACGACGTATGGTCGAGCGACGGATCAAGGCGGCGAAGTTCCCGGCGGTCAAAAGCCTCGACAGCTTCAACTTCGAAGCCATCCCTTCCCTCAACAAGACCCAGGTCGTCGAGTTGTCCCGCTGCGCGTACATCGAGCAGCGCCAGAACATCATTGTTCTCGGCCCGAGCGGGACCGGGAAAACCCATATTGCTCTGGGGCTCGGCCTTGCCGCCTGCCAGAAGGGCTACAAGGTTCGCTTCACGACAGCTGGCAGTCTGGTCACCGAACTCATGGAAGCTCGCGATGAGCACCGCATGCAGCGCCATCTCAAGCAACTGGCTGGGCAGGACCTATTGATCGTCGACGAACTCGGCTTCGTGCCGCTTTCCAAGACCGGGGCCGAGCTGTTGTTCGAGGTCTTCTCGCAGCGTTACGAACGCGGTTCAGTCATCGTGACGTCAAACCTGCCGTTCGATGAGTGGACAGAGACCTTCGGCTCGGAACGGCTCACCGGCGCTTTGCTCGACCGCATCACCCATCACGTGACGATCCTTGAGGCCAACGGCGAGAGCTACCGTCTCAATCAAAGCCGAAAGCGGCGCAAGACCTCAGGGGCGAAGTAATTAATCGGCGCAGGTCTGATCCCGGCAATCGCCAGCAACACGTCACCACGACAATCCACGGAACACAACGACCACCGCGATCAGACCTGCGCCGTCAGCAGTGCACTATTGCTCCGGTGTCGTGGTGCACAGTCCAGGTGGTGTTGACAGATCATCAACGTGAACGGTGGCGCTATTTCCATTGGGCATCCCTACGGCATGAGTGGCACACGGATGGTCGGGCACGCGCTGATTGAAGGGAAACGAAGAGGTGCCCGATATGTCGTCGTAAGCATGTGCGTTGGTGGTGGGCAGGGAATGGCAGGATTATTCGAAATCGCTGCGTGACGATGACGTCAATCACTGTGATCTTATAGCGCCTCTACTTCCGCGTATCAGTGGCTCAGGACTTGATCAAGAAACTTCTTGGTTCTTTCCGTCTCGGGTCTGTTGAAGAACTCTTCTGGAGCGTTCTCCTCGATAATTTCGCCGCGATCCATGAATATAACGCGGTCCGCGACTTGACGCGCAAATCCCATTTCGTGCGTCACGACAATCATTGTCATGCCGTTTTCGGCAAGCTCTACCATGACATCCAGCACTTCCTTGACCATCTCTGGATCAAGAGCACTTGTTGGTTCATCAAAAAGAAGGACATCCGGTTTCATACACAGTGACCGTGCGATCGCAACGCGTTGCTGTTGGCCGCCGGACAGGCTGCCGGGATATTTGTCGGCTTGTTCAGGAATTTTGACGCGTTCCAAATAGTGCATTGCGATTTGCTCAGCTTCCTTTTTTTGAATTTTGTTGGACCAAATCGGCCCAATCGTAAGGTTGTCAAGCACTGTGAGATGAGGAAACAGATTAAAACTCTGGAACACCATGCCGATTTTATGACGTATTTTTGCTGCGGTTTTCGGGTCCTCGGTCAGCTCAACGTCATCGACAATGATTTGGCCACTTTGATGGATTTCGAGCCGATTGATGCACCGGATCAACGTTGATTTCCCGGATCCGGAAGGCCCACAAACGACGATCCGGTCTTTGTGCTGAACGTTGAGGTTGATACTCTTCAACGCCTGAAAATCATCATACCACATATTGACACCAATCATTTGGATCACCGGTACGGGCTCCGTGGCCTGGATATGATCGGTGTTTTCCTGATGTAGGTTCACGCTCGCTCTCCCTGATTCCGAATAGAATTTGCCTTTGGCCATTTGCTCGTACTCATGTGCATCTCTCTATCCTGTTTGGATGAAGGCCAGAAAATCAGAAGCCGAGCGCGCACCCGTCTTTGCGTGGATCGGAGCCTGCTGACAGAACCCCGTTCGGCCAATCGATCAGGATGGCCTGACCGCCCCCGATCGGTTTTTCAGGGCTGGAAAGAACATGCCCGAGTTTCGAAAGCTCGGCTTGAGTGTCCGTGTGAATGCCTGGTTCGCATTCAACTTTGCCAGTGTCCGTAGGAAAAACACGAGCAAGGTCGATCGCTTCCTGAACGTCCAGACCAAATTCGAGAAGGTTCTGCAGAACATATGCGTGGCCCGCCGCCTGATACTGCCCACCCATGACGCCAAAGGCCGCTACCACCTTTTCATTTTCGATAGCCATACCAGGGATCAACGTATGAAACGGGCGTTTCCGGCCAATCAGGGCATTGGGGTGTGAGGGATCGAGGGAAAAGCCACATCCGCGATTGTTGAGCACGACACCACTTTCGGGTCCGACGATTCCACTCCCAAAAACATCAAAGAGAGAGTTTATGAAGCTGACAACATTCCGTTCCGAATCAACGACGCAGATGTAGACCGTACTTGATGGTTCCCGTACGTGTGTTGCCCGTATCGGAGTTGGATTGATGCCGGATGGAGAAATCCGTTCGAAAACCTGGTGAGCATGCTCGTCAGAAATGAGCACATCGACCGGGACATCCGTGAACTTCGGATCACCAACGACAGTATCACGATCAGCATACGCAAGTTTCACCGATTCAATAAAATAGTGCAGGCGGGAAGGGGAGAGCGGTGACGGACTGTTGGGCGCTTTTGAAAGAATATTCAGTATCTGTAGGGCTGTCACGCCTTGACCGTTGGGGGGACATTCAAAAATTTGCCAATCGCGGTACGTACAGGATATCGGCGTTACGTATTCTCCAAAATGTTCCGAGAAGTCATCAACAGTATGTTTGCCCCCGAGTTCTTGCAGCCGACCAACCAGGTCGATCGCGGTTGAACCTTCGTAAAATTCCTGAATCCCTTTGTTAGCAATTTGCGTTAGCGTTCTCGCTAACGTGGGTTGATAGTGTATCTCGCCCTCATTTGGGGCTTTGCCTTGTGGCAGGAAAACAGAGCTCGCGATGTTGTCTCTCGCCAGGCATTTTTCCTCCATTTTCCAATCGAACGCTGTTCGTTGATGAACAGGGTAGCCATTCTCGGCAAAGTCAATCGCTGGAGCCAAGAGATTGGAAAATGGTAATTTCCCGTGATCAGCGGATAAACGCCCCCAGGCTTCAACGGCGCCGGGTACAGTAACCGAGTGGGGTGAGGCGCGATCGATGCCATGGGTTCCATCACTGATTTCTTCAATGTCTAACGCGGCGGGTGCCCGACCGGACCCGTTGAACGCAATCGGCACACCTCTTCCCTGTGGCGTGTACATCGCAAAACAGTCCCCGCCTAATCCGGTTGACCCCGGCTCGACGACACATTGAACAGCGCAGGCGGCAATGGCGGCATCCATTGCATTCCCGCCACTCTTGAGAACGTCGAGGGCCGTAACCGTCGCTAACGCATGGGACGTTGCAGCGATACCATGTGCGCCATAAGCCGGTGATCGTCCTGGCCGGAACAGGTCACGCATGATCACCCCCAATCCACACCAACGAATCATTACCCTCAAGAAGCAGTTCCCTGATTGAGGATATATGTGTTGCCATGAATTTCGCAGCGGCTTTTGGATTGCGATCAGAAATTGCTTCGATAATGCTTAGATGCTGCTCCGCAAAGAATTCTTGATTTTTCCGCATCTGGCTGTTCTTCGAGAACTGCCCCCAGGTAGCGTCTACGCGGAGCGGATTTATCGTGTTGAATAGGGAAATGAATAGGGCGTTGTGGCTCGCCTCCGCGATCGCGGAATGAAGTGCACTGTCCCATTTTTCATAGACATCAAGTGATTTGGCATGCACGCATCCACGATGGCAGGTGCGCATGTGCTCCAATTCTGGTGTCGTTGCACGGAGCGCAGCCAGCCGCGCAAGATTGGGTTCAAGCGAAAGACGCACTTCCATAATTTCGTCAGGATTGGTCCGACTTGCGATGTGATTGGTATCAACAGTTGGTCTCGGTCCTACAAATGTACCTTTTCCGACGTGTCGCCAAACCTTGCCCTCAGCGTCAAGGAACTCCATGGCCTTCCTTACGGCGCGACGGCTTACACTCAGAATCTCGCTTAATTCTCGCTCTGTTGGCAGCTTGTCGCCACATGAGTACTCGCTCGTCGCCAGGAGAGTGCGGATGTTGTTCATGGCTGTTGTCGCTGAATCCATCGATGCGAACCAATTTGTGACCTATTGACCCAATCACTATATTGGTCCATATTGGGTCGGTCAACAGTCATGCGTTGCACCGGTTCCCCAATCTCCTTCCCGGAAGCGAACGAGTGTTGCGTACTTGAAAAAAGTGTCCGCCAAACAGCGGACCAAATCAGAAGGCGAGGAGACAATGCTTTGTAGAGTTTCAAAGTTCCTGGGTGCCGTAGCCATTGCTTTCGCATTCATGTCGTTCTCTGGCTACGCGGGTTACGCGCAGGCAGCCAACAAGCAAATCATCGAGAATGTGAAGAGCAACGGAACGCTGCGTGTTGGAATGGCAGAACATGTGCCGGCCCAATTCAAAGATCCTGTCACTGGCAAGTGGCGCGGTTTTAACGTTGATCTGGCCACCGACCTGGCTACGGTTCTTAAAGTGAAACTCGAAATCGTTTCGAGCACTTGGTCGAGCCTGGTTCCGGGTTTGCAAGCGGGCAAGTACGACATCATTATGTCCGACCTTTACGCGACACCGCCGCGTGCGCTCGTGGTCAATTTCACCGACAACTATATGGAGCAATCGAATGCGCTCGCGGTTCGCGGTGATCTCGGCGTTTCGGAACTCGCGGGATTGAATGATCCTTCGATCACGTTTGCAACGATATCCGGCACTGCCAGCTCCAAATCCGTAGATACAAATTTTCCCAACGCAAAGAAGAAGGAATTTGTCTCCGACAACGAGTTCGCCCATTTACTCGAACTGGCGGCCAAACGTGTGGACGCTGTGTTGTATGAACGGACAACCGTCGAACGTTTTCTTAGGAGCAATCCTGGTTCAAAAATCAAGATTCTGCCGGACGTTCGGCTTGATGTTCAAGGTGTCTCCTACGCGCTGCCTCGAGGAGATCAGGACAGCCTGAACTTCATGAATGTTTGGATTGCATATGGGCAACGTCAGGGCGTTATCGATAAGCTCCGCAACAAGTGGTTTATCGATTACCTTGCGAGCAAGTGAAGGATGACGGTCCGGGCCCCTGAAAGGAGTCCGGATTTTTTCCCATATTATTGCGTGCGAGTGGCCCGATGCTCAACTGGGAATACATATCCGGGCTCGATTTCGGTGTAGTGTGGCAATACCGAGAACCGCTGATCAGAGGCAGCCTTCAAACGCTCTTCTTCGCCCTTTGGGCGATTGTGGTTGGTTTGCTCGTGAGTTCTGTGACAGCCACCCTGACGCAGTCTAAGTCGCGGGTAATCCGTTTCATCATCGCCGCGTACGTCGAAGTCATTCGTAATACGCCGTTTCTGGTTCAGTTGTTCTGGATACATTTTGCCCTTCCAACAGTCACGGGACTCAATCTTACAGTGACGCAGAGCGCGTTGGTCACACTCGTTGTCAGCAACGTGGCCTATGTAACAGAAGTCATGCGCGCGGGAATCGAATCCGTACCAAAAGGTCAGAGCGAGGCCGCGATCTCACTAGCATTACCCAGTTGGGTCAAGTGGATCAAAATTATCCTCCCGCAAGCTCTGCGCATTACCCTGCCGGCTCTCATCAACAACACATTGAGCGTTTTCAAAATGACGGCTGTTCTTTCCGTTCTCGCTGTCGATGAACTGATGCTGGTTACGCAGCGACTCGCCACTCATACCGGACGACCAGTCGAATTCTATTCGGGATCAGCAATTTTTTACGTCTGTGTCGGGTTGCTGTTCATTTATCTCGCCAGTCTGGTGGACCGGCGAATGTCTTCGAATTAGGTGTTTCCATGGAATTCGATTTTCAAACCATTTTATCAAATCTACCAACCCTCGCTGAGGGAGTTGAAATCACAATTATCGCTTGTTTTAGCTCCTTTTTTGGGGGTGCTCTGATTGGCGCCGTCGGATGCGTGCTCAGCTTGCGCAACAGTGGTGTCCTTTATCGTCTTGTACGAGGGTACGTAGCATTGTTTCGAGTAATTCCGGAACTTGTTCTCATTTTCTGGGCCTACTTTGTACTGCCGATTATCACGGATATAAGATTGAGTGGGTTGCAGGCAGGCATCATCGCGCTAACGCTCGTCGCCGGAGCCTATTTTACGGAAATATTCAGAAGCGGCGTCCGAACAGTCGACAAAGGACAGTTTGATGCTGCACTCTCAATTGCTCTGCCGTCATGGGTATTGTGGGTGAAAATTGTTCTGCCTCAGGCGGTTCAAAGGATGATCCCGCCATCGATCAATTATCTTACAGAGATCCTTAAACACACGTCTTATCTGGCTGCAATCGCTGTTGCCGACCTGACTCACAAAGCTGCAACTCTCGGCGCGGAGACCTACAGATATCTCGAGTTTATGTCAGCTATAGCACTCTTCTATTTCGCAATCGTTTTCCCAATTAGCCTAGCCTCAAGATGGTTCGAAAAACGACTGCATGTACGCCGTGCAGCGTGAGGTATCAAGCAGGATTCCCACCCAAATGTCCCCACCTGATTTTGAACGACAAATATGGCCCTCTGAACTCCCTTTTCCACCATCCGCATTTGCAGCGCGGCTAGCGAGCGTCCAGGCATCATTGAAATCGGAGGGCCTGATAGGCGCACTGTTGTTCGATCCCGAGAACATTTACTGGATGACGGGATACCAAAGCATCGGATACTTCACTTTCCAGGCGCTCTATGTTGCAACCACCGGGTTGCCCATCCTGGTAACGCGAATTGTAAACAGGGATTTGGCGCTAGCCATAGAGACTATTGGAGACGTGATTTCCATTCATGATGACGACGATCACACGGATGTATTGTCAGGATTCATCAACGCGCGTCATTCACCGGGAGTGAAAGTCGGACTGGAGACAGGTTCCCGATACTTTTCGATCGAAGATTACCGAAGCCTGGTGAATGTGACTCAAGTCGAGTTCGCCGAATGGGGCAAATTTGTTCACGAACAACGTATGGTAAAAGAACCCGAACAAATTGAGTGTATGAGGAAAGCTGCATATGCGGCCGAGGTTGGTGTCGATGCCGCCATTGGAGCGATCGCCCCTGGCAAGACAGATAATGATATCGCGGCAGCGTTTTACTCGGCGAGCATCAGTGCTGGCAGTGAATACATCGGGCACCCCCCGATGGTGGTCTCGGGAAAACGCAGTGCATTGTGCTTTGCGCTATGGAATCGCAGGGATCTCAAAGCTGGCGATGTCGTTCTTATCGAAGGAGCGGGCTGTATCAACAGATACCACGCGATGATGGCGCGAACCGCGGTCCTGGGAAAAGCATCAAAACTTCAAAAAGAAACGGCAAATGTCCTTATCGAAATTTTGGAGACAGCAATACAGATGATCAAGCCAGGCGTTCGGTCATGTGATGTTGATACATGCTGCCGGCGGATCGCAGAAAAACGCGGTGTCGCGCATCTTTACAAGAGCCGCACGGCCTATGGAATTGGCATTGGCTTCCCACCGAATTGGGCGGAAGGCCACATTTGCTCCATCCGTCAGGGCGACCGGCTGCGGCTGAAGCCGAATATGACGTTTCACATTATTCCAACAATGTTTCGCGACGATTTCGGAATGGCCATCAGCGATAGCGTTCTCGTATCTCAGGACGGGTGTGAACTCTTAACCCGGTACCCACGGGATCTGGTTGAAGTGAATTAGAGAAAAGTCAAAGAGCGCACTAGGAGGGAACTCTAAAGATGAGTCAACTTAGGTCTGGCCAGGAACTGGCATTCGAACAAGAAGAGTATCACGAACGCCTCAAACAGGTTCAGGCTGGGTTGCAGGAGGATGGGTTTGCTGGCGTTGTGGTTTTTAGTCCTGCAAACATACTCTGGTTGTCCGGGTTTCAGACCGTCGCACATTTTACATTTCAAGCGTTAATCGTTCCGCCTTACGGAGCGCCAACCCTCGTAACACGCAAGGTGAATTCGATTATCGCTGGAATAACACCCACGCTGGGGAATTCTGCCTTATGGGGGCTTGGTGACGATCCGATAGAAATTCTTTCAAACGCCCTCAATCAGTTTGTATCTTCCGGTAAGCCAATGGGTTTGGAAGCTCATAGTTGGTCATTCTCGGTTTCAGAATACAAGCGGCTCCTTGCGAATTCGAAATGCGAGGTCCGCGACTTTGATCGTCGGATAGAGCAGTTGCGGATAACCAAGTCAAATAATGAAGTCGAACGAAGTAAGAAAGCAGCCACATCGGCATTGAACGGACTAGAAGCCGCGATCAATGAGATCAAGCCAGGGGCAAGCGAAAATGACCTAGCCGCCGCTATGCATGATGCAATTATTCGCTCGGGTGGTGAGTACATCCGCGCACCGCTAGTTTCGACGGGAGAGCGCACGTCGTTGTTGTTTGGTACGTGGCGACGGCGGATGATATCTCCGGGAGATACGATATTGCTTGAGTCGGCCGCCTGCTATGACCGGTATCACGCCATGATCACGCGGACGTTCGTACTGGGGCGCGCCTTGCCAAAACAACATGCGGCAGCTGAGGCACTAGCAGCAGTCCTGGATTTCGTCGAAAAAAACATCAAACCCGGCGCGATATGCGGCGACATAGACGCGAAATGCCGAAAAATCATGCGCCAACGTGGTTTCGAAAGTTACCGCCATACGACGGCATATTCCGTCGGTATCGCGTTCCCCCCCTCTTGGTGGGAAGGAGATGTTTTTGACATAGGACCCGACACTGCAGACGGGCGAATCGAGAAGAACATGGTTTTTCATGTTGTACCGACAGTGACTGTCGATGATTTCACAATCATGATGAGTGAAACCATGGTGGTAACTGATAGCAACGCTACTTCACTGACGAAATATCCACGCGAGCTCATCGAGTTGCCGCTTCAGTAGTCTGGTACATGAAATGATGCTGAGCCGATAACTGCGAAATGGGCTCATCAACTGAACCGAGTTGTCTCACAGCTGTACCAAAGACGGGGGTGATCACACTCTAACACGGTCCGACATCCGCTCAGGATGACAACCAAGCGGTTACCGATCCATCCCCCGCCGCTGCCGGGAGCATCAACTCCCCACAGCGGGTCTGTCTTTGCAGGGAAACCAGAAAAATCATAAGACAACCGGTCTTGTTCGCATACGTACGCCAGTCAAAGTTGCACGGTGGTTCGGTATAAGTGGTTGCGTGCCCCCGCAACCAACCAGACATCCTTTTACCGAACCCGGAATAGGTCGGACGCAGCGTAAACGCAGCGTCGGCGTGATCTGTGGTGTCGTTGGGCTGAGCCATTCGTCGCTAAGTGGCTGTTTCACAAGTCAACAATTTGATCGGGGCAATAGAATCGCGGCATTGTCTGTCACCACAGCATAATTGGGGCCGACGACGATGATTGAGATTACTTACGCGGAGCGCCTTGAGTGGTTGGTGGAAGCACTGGACCAAATGGCTGCATCCAACGAAATTCAGGCAAACACCGGCATACCGGTTAACCTAGGGAAGCTCTGAACAACCTCCGGATCATGGCATAGTCGTACGATTGATTCG
>JAVJHY011495224.1:0-57687 GCA_035593235.1 Phascolosoma agassizii | reverse complement strand
AAAGGAGCCGCGCACTTTACGGCGGTCGACTCGGACTGTCAAGAACCTACAGAGCGGAATTTTGGCTGCCAAATCAACTGTTTTCAGCTGCCCTGGCCTGGATAAACTCCAAAGCATGATCAAGGCGCCTGAGAACTCGCTCACGACCAATCAGACAGGCGGTGACATCAATCGGCGGAGAAACTGATCCGCCCGTCACGGCAACCCTGATGGGCTGTCCGAGCTTACCCATATTGATGTCGAAACTTGCCGCAACTTCGTTTATGGCTGTCGCGATGGACTCATTCGTCCATTCCGAAATATCGGCTAGTTTTTGTCGAGCAGCACTCAGCGGTTCGAGAATTACCGGACGTAGGTTCTTCTTGGCTGCCTTTACATCAATGTCATCAAAATCAGCGTAGAAATATCGCGCGCTGTTTGCCATATCTTCAAGTGTCACTGCCCTTTCGCGCAGGCTTTCGGCCACATCTGCGGGGTCAGGTCCGTTACTGGGGTCCAGACCCGCTTTCTGCAAAAATGGTCGCAGCAATTCGCCGAGGCGTTTGGCCGTCGAGTTGATGATGTGCTGTTGATTGATCCACTGAAGTTTCTCTGCATTAAACGACGATGCGGATTGGTTCACGTCGGCGATATCAAATAATGAAATCATTTCTTCAATACTGAATATCTCCTGATCGCCATGGGACCAGCCAAGACGAACCAGATAATTTAGCAACGCGTCGCGAAGGTAGCCGACCTGCTCATAGTCACGAATATCGACCGCCCCGTGGCGTTTAGATAGTTTGGCACCGTCGGTGCCAAGAATCATTGGCAGGTGCGCATAAACGGGAGGCTCAGACCCCAACGCTGCGAGCATATTCATCTGACGCGGCGTGTTGTTGAGGTGGTCGTCACCGCGAATAACATGCGTAATCTTCATGTCGTGATCGTCAATGATAACGGTGAAGTTGTACGTCGGAGTTCCATCTGAACGAGCAATAATCAAATCATCAAGTTGTTCATTCTCGAAAACGACCTGGCCACGTACTTTGTCATCAACAACGACTTCGCCGCTGAGTGGATTCTTAAATCGAACAACCGGGCTAACACCTTCAAGCGGCTCCGTTCGGTTGCGACAACGACCGTCATAGCGTACTCGTTCGCCGGACGTCATTTGTTGTTCACGCAGTGCGTCTGTTTCGGCCTTGCTGCAGTAACAGTGATACGCTTTGCCGTCTACCAACCATTCGTCGATGACTTCAGCGTAGCGATCAAATCGATCTGTTTGATAGAAGGGACCCTCGTCGAAATCCATGCCCAGCCACTCCATTCCTTCCAGAATGGCATTCACGTTGTCAGTCGTCGAACGTTCACGATCTGTGTCTTCAATGCGCAGAACGAACTGGCCATTATGGTGACGGGCGTATAGCCAGCAGAACAATGCTGTGCGAACACTACCAAGGTGCAGGACGCCTGTTGGACTTGGCGCGAATCGTGTCTTAATCATAGTAATTCGAGTTTCAATGGATAGATTGTTGGTGAGCTGGCGGCACGCACTTTACAGCAATTTGAATCACCAGACCAAAGTGAAGGCATACAAGGGTAAGGGGATAAGAAACGATTAAAGACTTTGGCATACTCGATGTATCCTGTCGCACTTCGCCGACAAAACGCTGCACGGACGTCGATTTTTTCTAGAACGGCGGAAAATGTCGGATATGCCCTTGCCATTATTCTTAGCCTTGATATAACGATGCAATGCTTACGTCGATCAAGCCCCGAACCAAAATCATGACCCCATCGCGCTCGAATAAAATGCTGTCAAGATTCCATCTAATTTCGATTGCGTTAGGGGGGATCTTGACGCTGTCCGGATGCATCTCAGATTCAAGCGACGGCGCTGACGAATCCGACAATTCTGCCGGCAACAATGCGCCGTCGATATCCGGTGACCCCGCGGGAGAAATCGTTGTAATGTCGTCCTACGAATTCACTCCATCAGCAAGCGATCTTGATGGGGATACCTTACAATTTTCGATACAAAATAAGCCACGGTGGATGGCTTTTGATATCAACACCGGTGCCGTTACAGGTACACCGGAAATAAGCGACGTTGGCGAGTATCCGGATATAAGAATTTCTGTAAGCGACGGAATGAATTCCGCACAACTACCACCATTTTATGTAGCAGTCACCGCTGTCGGCCAACTTAGTATTACGCTTTCGTGGGCAGCTCCGACAACGAATGAGAACGGAAGCGTCCTTAGCGACTTGAACGGTTACGAAATAAATTACGGCATGGCCCAGAATAATCTCGACACCCGAGTGCCAATCGACAACGCAAGTATGTCGACATTCGTTGTTGACGGGCTATCACCCATTCGCTACTTTTTTTGCGTGAGAGCAGTCAATAGCCAAGGCGCATTATCTAACTGTTCAAACACAATTCAGGTTGATCTCAGTGAAATGTGATGCTAATTTTTCGAGTTCTCTTTGCGGAAAATTCATGACAATCCCGACGGCAACACAGCTGGTCGCGATTGTGACGGTATGCGTATTGAGTTTAATCGCGAACAACTCTTGGGCAGCCGAATGCGACGATTGGCAAAACATGCATCCCGATTGGATCTGGTGTGATGATTTCGAAAGTTCCGCATCTCTTGGACAACGATATGACGATGTCGGACTCAATGGAATGTCCGTCACTACCAACAACCCCTTTAGAGGTAGTCAATCACTTGAACAGCGATATTCACCCGGCCAGGTGGTTGCGGGGTGGATATCCAAGATTGACAATGCCGGCTTCCAGGATCATATATTCATGCGCTGGTATCACAAGTTTCCGGCTGGCTACTCGCGGTTTCCACCGAAAATGGCGAGAATCGGTCATCGAGACCGAACGTTGGCGTCTGACTCGGTCATTTTCGTATATGTTTGGACCGACGAGCAGACGGATGTCCTAACTGTTGAGGCACGAAGTCAACTGAGCTCGCAGGTTTCCAACAACTGGTTTCCCGTTCAACGCAGCAATTTCAACTTTTCGATGCATGAAAATGAGTGGGTCGCGATAGAACTGGAAGTGCGGCTGGATACTCCCGGCTCTAACGACGGGCTCTATCGTATGTGGATAAATGATGAATTAGCGGTGGAAAATACCGGCATCGATTTCCGCGGAGCCACGACCACGAAGCTAAACGAAATAATGCTGGACACATACTGGAATGGCGGTTCGCCCGGTACACTCAGTCGCTACTTCGATAACTATGTCATTTCGACGAGTCGTATCGGACTGCTGAATGAAGTTCAACAGCGCCCCTCTCCGCCATCCAATTTGATTCGCGAAATTCAGTAAACCCGCCTGTTCCACCCAGCATGCGGCTTCGCAGAATCCGAAACGTCTAAAGCACTAGACGATAAGTGATTGTTTTTTGTATAATATTTTCTCGAATTAACAAGCTATTCTCAATAAGAATTTGTCATTTGACGGCATGTTAAACCTTTGTATAACAGGGTGACACCACAATCGGAGTTCTCCGTGAGTTTAAAGTCGGATAGCGATCGCGGCATATTTGTCTGCGGCGGTCATTACGCTCGGGCGGATCAATGCAGCGCTGGACTCATAGTCCAGGCTAACCTCGAAGCACAAACAACAAATACGCTCCTAAGCTATATTTCGCCAGAACACCTTTGTGCCAATGACGTCGATGAGCCATCCATACTGTTTAAGGCTGGATACCTTTGCGGCGATCACTTCTACGCCTGCACTACAACCGAGATCTTAAAACTTGACTATCCTTCATTCAAGATAGTTGATCAGTTATCGCTACCAATTTTTAATGATCTTCATCACGTCATGCCGACTAGCCAGAATACTCTGCTTGTAGCAGTGACCGGGCTCGACTTAGTCGTCGAAGTAGATTGGCAAGGCTCAACCCTCCACGAGTGGAATATTTCGGAATCGAATCCCACATGGACGCGGTTTTCGAAATCTATTGACTACCGACACGTCAATTCTACAAAGCCGCATGACAGCCACCCTAACTTTGTTTTCGAGGCGGACGGCCGCAACTGGGCTTCAATGTGTAATCAAGGCAACGTTGTGTCACTTGATGAACATCGCGAACAGGTCTCAATAAGTCCGACAAGAATTCATGATGGAGTTCGCTACAAGGACCTCCACTATTTTACATCCGTCAATGGCCACGTTGTAATCGTCGACATGCGCAAAAAGAAAATCATCGACGATATTGACTTAAACGAATTTTCGCCCGACCCTTTGCGCGCTCTGGGTTGGTGCCGTGGAATATGTATTCTTGATGATGATCACGTGCTTGTCGGCTTCAGCCGCCTTAGGCCGACGAAATGGCGTGAAAACGTACAATGGGTTAAGAACCAATTCAGTCGTCAATCAGGTACAAGGCCAACACGAATCGCAAAATACAATCTGAGCGACAGAAAGATGATAAGCGAAGTCAACCTCGAGACTGCTAAATTAGGCAGTGTCTTTTCGATTCATTGCAAATGATACATGTCCAGTTATACCCGGATACAATGTTGCGTCACACCTCGCACGTCATTACAGGGCTCTATGATCTTGCACATCAAAAGCGAATTCGACTCAGCCTGACGAATCGTTCCCTTACAGCGCAACGTAAGACTATGGGGGCCACGCTTTGGGTGCAAGCGACATGCGAACGACGCGCGGAAGTTAAGAATGTCTGCTTCGATATGATAGATGCACGCACGATAGACTCGCCGATTCGGCTTGATGAATGTGACGTCTACTTCAAACGAAGCTACCTTGGAAGCTATCTGGATGAGGCTGTAGAACCTCAGCATCGAAGCAAAATTGAGCCCTACGGTCTATATTTTGCCTGCAAAACCAAGAATCAAAGAAACGAATTCGAGTTTGCTACGCGCTACCTGTTCTCAGGCAATTCGAACGGAATGTCGTTCGCGGATACGGTCGCCGACGTCAAACGTGCATATGGCCCGGCGGCCCGAAGCCTGGCGAATCGTCTTGGGTTAGTCGAACATTTTTCGCACTTGGTCGACCCGACAAACTACGAGCAATCGGCGTCAAATGTGGCAGATCCAAGTATTCTCTTCATCACACGAATTTGGGATCTTGCGGACGTTGCTGTCGAGCACCGAGAAATGGTCGCGGAACTTAACGCCGAGCGAGTCGATCTCGTCACGAAATTACGGCAACATTTTCCGAAACGCTTTTTTGGCGGACTGATGGAGGAGGATGTGGCGATCCAATCTCATCCTGACTTAGTCATAAAAAAGGAGGTATGCACGAGAATCGAATATCTCAAACTAATGCAATCGTCGGCTATTTGTGTCACAAGCCGAGGACTACATGATTCGACTGGGGCAAAATTACCAGAATATATGGCGGCCGCGCGATGTATTGTTTCGGAACGCAGAACATTTGAATTGCCGGAGCCATTGAATTCTCCGCGCACCCTGCTGGACTATGCCACGCCTGATGATTGCATCGAACATTGCGAGAATTTGCTTTCAAAGCCCGACCGTGTCGCCAGCCTGATGATAGAAAGCAAGCAGTACTATTCTCGCTACGTAAAACCCTGTGAACTAGTCGCGAGAAGACTCAATCAGCTGTTTCCTGATAGCATTTCGTTAACGACGCCGAACGCGGCTAAATAGACTATCTGACTATTTTGACTCGGCGGACCCACCGCCGAGACGGCGAACAATTGCGTTACGTAGATTCTTGAGCGACAACTTTATTCCCGGTTCGACTGCAAGCCTCATGCTCTCAAGATACAATTCTGGCGGAACATGGTGTACCTCAACGTCATCAAGCTTCAATTTTCCAACCGCATCTTTTCTTACGAATAAAAGCGTGTTCTGCCGATACCAGGAAGGAATAGACATATCTTGCCAAATCAATTTGCGAACGTAGTCGATCGCAATGTAATCATGTTTCTCAAATTTCTTAATCCAGTAGATTGGCCACTGTTCGTTTATATGACCGATACCGCCTTGATACGGGATAGCCGCTGAAAAAAATACGAAATCGGAGAGTGCGACTAGATCTGATACAAATGTCTCTGCTCGATCACTTGTCAGGTGCTCTGCAACTTCTAGTGAAATAGCCAAATCGAATTTTTCCGAATACTCGAATCTTTCTTCCAGATTGTGCTCACGAAATTCCTCACCTTCCAGCTGACGGAGTTCTTTTTCAACCCACACTCCATCAACGCCGAGAACCTTCGTCGACCAATTGTCTTTCGCAACTTTTGGCCATGTCCCAACTCCACAGCCCATATCGACCATAGAATCCAATGACGGCAGAATATTCCTGAGAGCCGAAAGAACTGTACTTGCGATTTTCTCGGTTTTCTCGTGGCGACGAACGTAGAATTCGTGATCATATTGAGACATTTGATTAACTCTGTTTATGGGTGGTGGTTAAGTATTTCAGGCGATAATTTGGCGCCAATCAATGAGTGTATCGCATGTGATATTTCACGATCATACCTAGGTCTCAATTGCCATAGAATATTCATTTGATGGACATATTCTATTCGAGTTATCTCAATAATTGACAAACGTGTCAGCCAAAAGGATTAGTGTCCTTGAAAGCATTCCCGCACCTCCTCCGCGCGTGCTAATCCTTCACACCGCAAGCACGATGAATATAATGATGCATCGATCGAATTTTCGGACGGTCGTCCGTTCAGGAAAACGGACGTTCGATCGGCAAGAAGTCTTGTTGCATCAGCTTCGCCGTATCGGCGATTTCGATAAATGAGTACATCTTTTGGTGCGTAATAGAACCTATTCCTCGAACTTTGAATCTGGCTAACGCTGTAAGTGTCTTGTGAGCTTCTACCAGCAACAAACGCCGCATCGTCGCCGGTGAAGAAAACTGCATTCTGATCGGCCATAAGCTCTCTCGCGTATGGCAAGTTACCGTAGCCAACATCTAAAAACCGAGTTACAGCACACATTGAGTTGTCGGAAGCGCTTACGATCATATCTGCGTGTTGATTCTCTGCTTCAAGTTGGATTGCCGTTCCAACATTGGATAGTAAATTACCAGTGACATCGCTATTTCTGGATCGTGAATATAGCCCGACTAGCGTATTCGAAATGATGTTGCCACGCATAATGGTCTTGACGTTGCCAGAATGCTTATGGCGGACGGCATATTTCTCATTCACGATCACGTTGTCCAGTATTTCAACGAAAGACTCTTCTGACACCTCCATTGAACTTAGAATACTAATTCCGCCGACGTTATTGCTTGCGCCCTCAAAATATCCAACACCACCCGGATTTCGGTAATTGTTGAATAGCAGACTGTCGCGAATAGTGTATTTACGAGTGCCGTTTGTAGCGCGAAAATGGATGGCGCCGCTGCTGGCCGCCCCCTTTCGAATTGCCGTTTCATGAACAACAACGCCAATGATTTCCACATTGGTAACATTCTCGCCGAAGGAAATACCGAGCCCGCTCGCACGCGTGACTTCAATATTCTCCAGAATGAGATTCTCCAGGGGCACTGAATAGGCAGTCCTGAAATGCAACAGACCGGCATCGTTTACATCAGTACCTGGTACATTGAGGTACTCACCGTCAAATACAGCACGTGATCCATCCGGGTATGATCGAATAACCGTGGGATTGCCCTGGCTCCCGCCTTGAGTTGGATTGCCGAACGACAGGTGCATCGTTCTGACGCCGTCGGCTATGTGTCTTGACAGCAAGAACCGTCCTTTCAAGTACAAATGATCGCCGCCCTGCAACAATCCTGTGCTGTAGCTTCTCTTCGCCGTTCGAAACCCAACCACCTTTTCGAAACTGTTGTAGGGACGAGCGAAACTGCCATCGCCACCACCTGCGGCGTTGGCATCGACATACCAGCAGCGGTTCGGCGGGCGGGCACCACAATCGGAAGTATTCTCAGCGCCGCTCGACGAGCGCGACTCAGCGCTGCGGGAAGAGCCGCCGTAATCGGCAGATCTAATTTCGTTGTCATTTGAGGCACTATCACCGCACGCCCCAACAAGAATCGTAACAAACGCAGTGACTACCGACGCATAGCGGACCTCGCTGTGAGCCCTCATGAGGATTCGACTACCGATTCATAGAGGCGAATATTCTTCTCATTGATCACGTCTAACGAGTGATTTCGTATCGCTCGCTCAGCGGCATTACGCCCAAGTCTTTCTCTTTCCGTCGCATTTGACATGAGAAAATCCAACTTCTGAGCGAGGTCGTCACTATTCTCCGATTCGAAGAGAAGTCCATCAACCTGGTCGTTTATTACTGATGGAATTCCTCCCACTTGAGAACCAATCCTTGCCTTGCCAGCCGCCATCGATTCCACCAACACACGACCCATGGCTTCGCTTCTCGATGGCAGAACGAAGATTGACGAACTCATGACGTGGGCAGGCATTTCAGAATAAACGACCGCCTCATGATGCGAAATCTGAGTGTGCCCGTCAGTTAGCGCCGCGAGCCGTGCCTTGTCTGGATACCATCCAAGAATTTTCAATTCCCAGGTGGGATGCTTCGTTGCAATCATCTTGAACGCCTTAACAAGTACATCCAAACCTTTGCGATACATTGGGTAGCCAGTAAATAAGACCACGTCATCACCAGTCACGACTTTGAAGGGCTCCAAATTCACGTAGCTTGGTATAACCGCCACACGCTTGTTGGCCAGGCCGATCTTTTCGGCTATTGGATCCAGTTGTGTAGCAAAAAGTAATTTGATTCCATCGGCCCTGCTCAGGACGAATTTCATTACGAATTTATAGGCGGTACGCTTAGCTATTCTCAGAATCCAACTACTGGTGTCCGCATAATTCTGAGTATCAAGATAATCGCCGTTCACCTCGCAACACAATTTCGCACCAAACACCCGCCTTGCCAGAACGCCGGCAATGCCTGTTTTGAGAGGATCATAGGTAACGACGAGATCGTAGCCAAAACCGTTTCGATCCCGGTCTCGCATGAATGAGTAAAACTTCCACAACAGCAGCGGATTTGAAATGAATTTTACTGATCGACGAACATGCAGAAGAGTTGCATCAAAACCAGCGATTGTCGCCCCACTTGCCGTGACGCCGGTCGATAGAAAGGATCCCTCGCACGACTGTGATAACAGCTCCAGTCGCTCAGAAAACTGCGCATGCAAATCGTGAATTGGGCCTGGATTGATAATCAGGACTCGAAGTTTACGCAACTTGCACGTCCTCGGCCTCGATCATCGACTCTCGTATCGCTACATTTCCGATCGCCAGCGCGAAGCTCAAATATACCCACAAAGCCGGATAGTAAAGGACAGAGATAAATGCCGCGCTGACGAAAAAGGAAATCAAAGCGCATTTTGTCGAAAGCGCATACGCCGCAATAACTGCACCGCTATCATTCTGCCCAGGCATGTCAGTACGCCTCATTTGTTCCGCCCGTGTCAATTTCGAAAACGCTTCCCGAATAAGCAAACCGAAAACTAATACGCCTGCTAGTCCCAGTTCGGGTAATAATGTAAAGTATAACGAATGCGCTTCTCGGCCGCCCAACGACTTGCCGCTGGGGTCGTACATTTCGCTATACCTTTGATACGTTGCAACAGCAAATCGAAAGTTACCGGCACCAACGCCGAGCACCGGATTTCTTTTGAACATTTCCCAACCGATATCCCACGTATAGATTCGCTCAACACGCGTATTATCTGTTGTATTTGATATTGACGACATTTCGTCCAAATAACCTGGCGGCAATACTTTCAGTGCGGCCCCAGAGAAAATAGCGACAGAAACGGCTATAACAAGGGCGTTTTTTACTCGCCGCTCAGATCTCCACCATAAATAGCCACCAACTGCGACTAATCCAAGAAAGCCACCACGCGAAAACGTGAGTACGACTGAAGAAAATATAATTAGGAATGCGATTCGATATAGAAGCTTGTGCCGCTTCGTCGGCTTTGCATTGGCGCTGGACAACAGGTAACAAAATGGAAGAGCCATATTCAAGACTAACGAGACATCATTCTCATCTTTAACGAAACCTCCCGGACCAACGCCTCCGTGAAGTATCACGTATATGGCAAGAAACACGTTGATGAGTATCCACCCGCGAAATACTCGGTCAAGGGCAATTTTTGAGTTTACGTATTGAACAAACGGTAGGCAAAAAGATACGAACAGTATTCCCATTGTCTCAAATGACTTGAAGACAAAAAAATGATTATTCGCTTTGACAAATGAAATGGCGATTACGGTGAGAAAACCGATGAACAGTAGAGGGCCCTTCTCGGTGAGCGTCGTCTTGGGTCCAAACAGCCAGGATCCTGCCAGAAACAGGACCAACATCATCGGAATGCGCAATACAGACAATGGCCCTATAAAGTCTTGGGGACGGAAAAACTCAAAGAACAAGTAGACGACCATTACTGTCACTAGGTAGTGACCGGCGGGCTGCCGAATTACTTCGCTACGCTCCATTTCGAAGTCTTTTGATGCCACTTATGAGTGACTGTAGGTCATCGCGGAACGTTACCGCCATCACTCCCAGATAGATTGCCCCGGCAAACAACGACGTTGCGACTAATTTGTATGCTGCATCGATTGGGAAATATGAAGTCATGACAATGATTGCGGCGACCATCGCGGATGTCGAAACCAATGCCGGCATGAAACCACTAAGGATCGCAGCCAATCCCAGGAGCGTTTTTTTGGCGATAAACACCCATGCAATGACGAATAGAATCGGCTGGGCGAGCAATAGATAGTACACCATTGTTTGCAGGTCTCTCTCGGCACCCAACAGAACCGCGAACGCGACGAGAAGACTTGCCAACATTTGAAAACGCAATACATTCGTTGCGTCACCCAAGGCTGACACGACGTGTGGCAGCAACATATACGATATTTGAATCAATCCCACAACGCACAAAATTTGCAATAGCGGAACCGCGGCTTGCCATTTCGACGTTAATAGGATCACGACAATTGGTTCCGCAAGCAGTGCAAGCATAGCGAGAATGGGAAACCCTATAATAAGAAGGTATTTCTGGGTATTCATGAATACTTCATTGAACTCCTCGCGATCATCCTGCAAACGCGACAGCGCCGGAAAAGCAACGTTGTTGAACATTCCTCCAACCTTATCGAGGGGAATTGTGGCAATTTGATTTGCGAAGGAATACACGCCGGTCGCGACTGGACCGAAAACAATGCTGACCACGAAAACGGGAAATCGCTGCGATGCAAAGGCAAACATGCGCGATGCCATAAGCTGGGATCCGTAGATTACGATCGACCGAACGGCCCCAAATCGCATTCGAAGCTCAGGCAAGCGCTTCATAATCACCAGGAAGCCTATCGTTACGATTATGTGATTGACGAGAACAGATACGACCAGCGCCCACGGTCCGAAATGCAAGGCTGCCAGGACGATCGAAACAACTGCGGCGGATATTCGCCCAGCCATCACGAGCAGCGCCTGATACTTGTACATTAGATTGCGCATTGCTAAGGACATAGCAATTGTCTTAAGCGATCCTATGATCAGGATAAGGCCGGATACGCGCATGATAGGATTCAATTGTGGCTCGTTGTAGAAGTCAGCAAGCAACGGTGCGCTAAAGAAGACAATTCCGTACAGGAAAATGCTCAAGAAAAGACTTAGCCAGAAAATTGAGTCTTGCTCCTCCTCATCCAGCGTCTTTTTATTCACCAGTCCCGCTCCGATCCCCATTTCGCTAATCACAGCGAGTATTCCAATGTATATACCGGATATTGCTACGAGCCCATAGTCCGCTGGCGTCAAGAGTCGAACGACGATGACGGTACTGGTCCATGTAACGATCTGGGTGACCACTCGAGACGAGGCCGCCCACGCAAATCCGGCAGCTAGTTTTGCACGAACCGCACTTGGCGATGGGTCATCTGGCGACATACGTAATAATTCCCACCCTCTGCATGGTCGTTTGACCCGCAGGTGTCAATGTTTGGATAACTGAACCCACGTTAACGGCGTCGGGTTAGAAGCGATCAGGAAATACGAATGTCAAAGGATCGACATTCCCCGAATTATCGAACCAAACTCTGGGAATGTCGAATGGCGCGGCCGCCAGGCCCCGCGATATGCCTCGCTCATGCGTAATACCTATCTCATACCCAGCTTCGCGGCATACCGCGACTACGCGGTCGTCATAGTCGAGATTCGTGCCGTTCGGATATGCCATGGCATATACTTCGTTATTGAGCTCCCGCTCAATTGCTGTTTTTGAACCGATAATTTCATCAGCTAAAGCATCATCATCTAAGCTGGTCAGAATGGGGTGACTCCTCGTATGTGACTGAACTTCCACCCCAACGCTTTTGAGAGATCTCAACTGATCCCAATTCATCAGTGAATTTTGCGTTACGCCCTCAGTACTTTCCGGACGACGTCTGTCCTTCGAGGAGTCAACCAGCATGCGCACGATATTTTCCCTTGCACGGTTCGAACACCTTTTTAGCTTTGGCATTAATGAGTCAATGATAGTAATCGAGTCACCCAACGCGCGAGACGGAGCTCCCTCGAATTCAATTTCCGGAATGCTCGCGATAGGCTTGCCCGCCCGAATTACTCGCGCAACCTCGTCAAACCAAAACTCAGCGGTCGAGCTGACCAAATCGCTCGATACAAATACGACTGCCGGAATCCCCATTTCATCCAGGATTGGGCCAGTATTTTCATACAAGTCCAAATACCCATCATCGAAAGTTACTACCAGCGATTGTTTTGGCAACACATGTTCTCCACGCATCGCGGCACGTACATCGAGCAGAGATACCATTTCAAACTGTGACTTCAGGTACCGCATCTGGCTTCTGAAGCCATCGACGCCGACACTGACCAGTCTTTCATCAAATGGATATTTTTCAGCGCCATCCGGGCCGAAATTCATGACGCGATGATACGCGACGAAAACTACCTGACTGGAAAACACCTTGAAAAGCGCCAAGCTTAAACGATCCAGATATGCGCGCCTAAATAATGATTGAAGCAATTTTTTCATCGTACTTACTTAATTAGTTAGCCTATGACAGTTAGTTAGCCAATGTCCCACTATCCGCGTCGTCCAGCAATTTTGGCAAACCTACGATCAGTCGCATCTTTCCCGACCGCTCTCTTTCGATTCCCGGAACCCAAGAAAAATCCAATTCTATGTTTTCATCGAACCCAGATCGGATTCTTTTGGCAAAAAACTCGCCAATTCCGTCGATCTCCGAGCGTGGACAAACCAGCCGAATCTGCAAATGATCAATTGAGATTTGCTGAATCTGCATTCCCAGAACATTCAGACCAGACTCACGGGCATCCTCCAAAATATACATAAAGAACTCGCCATGAAACTTTTTCCCGGAGCGATTTATCAGCATATCGTAGCTGCGTCCAACGATGTGTGACAAAGTTCTCAGCCTTCGGCCGCAGGGGCACGGATCCCCAGCTATCGCCGCATAATCACCCATTCTATAACGTATCAATGGCTGTGCGCGATTGTTCAATTCAGTCACTACGATCTCACCGACCTCGCCAACGTCGCATACCCTATCGCCATCCAAAATTTCGACAATTAGGTTTTCCTCCATCAAATGAAGTGACCCTGCAGGGCACTCGTGCGCAATCGATCCGACCTCCCCACATCCGTATTCATTAAACACACGAGTGTTGAAGGTTTGCTCGATAAGTTTTCGCCCCTCAGGTGGCAAGACCTCTGAGGTTGAAATTACTGCAAGCGGACTCGGTAAGTCGGTGCCAGAATGGTTACTTGCCGCGTAGCGTGCGAATTCCACCAGCATTGACGCATACCCGTAGAAATAGGTTGCCGCAAAGGACGTCGCACGACCGAGGTACTCTTCTAACTTCTGATCACCAAAATCGAATGCGCTACACCGACGCCGGTTCAGAAGAATATCCTTTACGAACTGCTTGGTATTTGATCTTCCTTCAGAACTGCCTCCCCAGAAACGCAATTGCCGGTCGCCGATATCCAGGCCAATCCACCGATAGCAGCGCCAGGTAGCGCCCAACTCGGCAGCCATCGCCTGCGGTGACTTGAAGAGCGTCACAGGCACGCCGGTTGAACCGCCCGTTGTTTTTCGCATTACACGAAAATTGCCAAAACCGGTTTCATCCGAAGGACTAGCCAGCAGATCGGCTTTTGTCATTGCGGGTATTTGCTGTAACGCTCGCAATCCGAGAAGCTCTGGTTCACCAGCTTCCCGGTGCCGCTGCTGAAAATTCGGAATACTGTCCAATGCGAACTGCAAGGTGCTATTCAAGCGTTGTTCCTGCATCGCACGCATGTCGTTCGGTTCCCAATACTGCGAACCCTCAAGCGCACCTAGTTGCTCGAAAACTTTTTGCCCAAGCAAACGCGTGGTCGGATAAAAAATTCCATATTTGTATACACGTCGCTCAATTTCCCTCAGCAATTGCATACTAGGTTCCATCACTCTGATTTGGTCCACTGCTGATAGTCGAAAATAGTTTTCGCAAAGAAGAGCCAATTGAGTCATAGGAGTACTGGTCGACAACCAGTGCGCGAGCATTTTTCTCTAGTTGCGATCTTAGATTATCATCTCCGATCACTCTTTCGATCTGGTGCACAAATTCACTTTCAGTAGTTGCGAGTAGAACGTGCACACCATCATCGACATTCACACCTTCCACCGCGTTCGGATGAGCGACCACCGCTTTTCCTAACGCCATAGCATCCAACAATTTCAATTTCGTACCACCGCCGTCACGAATTGGACACACATACACCATCGCAGCTCCGACGATTGGTTCAATCTCATTGACAAAGCCATGACTTAGAAATTGCTCGCCTGCGTTTTCCAGCGACTGCTTAAGTTCGGACGAACCACGACCAACAAGGTCGAAGTGAATAGCAGGCATCCGTTCAAGCAAAAGTGGCCATACAACTGTTGCAAAAAAATCGATCGCGTCCCGATTCGGATACCAGTTGAGTCCGCCAACGAAAACCAAACGTACATCACCTTTCTCGTACTTGTTATCCGGAACCAGTAGGTCCGTATCGACACCATTCGGCACTTCCGTAACCGTCAGTTCCGGCACCGAATTCAAAAGCCGCTCCGAATCAAGTTCCGAGCAGGTTAAATGCAGTCGGAATCGGCGCAGAACACTTCGTTCATAGGTGTCGAGTTTCTTCGCTTCATATCGAAAATACGCCCGCCGAACTCCCGCTGGCTCGTTCTCCGCACGACGTTGCATCATCTGCGACTCAATATTGTGATGATTCATGACCGCCGGAATATCAATGTCGTTCGGAAGATACTGAGCCAGACCAACTGTATCGAAATGCACAATGTCGTAGTCATTTTCGTCTAACGCTGTCGCGACCGCCTTACGGAATCGTCGCTCATCGAACCATTGAACCGCGAACGGTCTGTCCAAAACAATGCACATCAATGCTTTCGCAATCTTGACGAAGCGTCCAGACCCAACACTGGTTGGGACAAACAGGACTTTCGAGCAATATTCCGAAAGCGCCTTCTTCGCTGCTTGAAGACCCTCCTCCGGAGTTGCGTACATTTCGGCCATCGTGTCTGTACGACCAAGCGCGATGAGATCAACATCGTGGCCGAGACCAGTCTGCTTGATCATGTTGTATGATCGAATCAACATTCCGCCCTTCGGCGGGTAGGGAATGAAATGAGACAACCACAGTATTTTTTTCTTCATTTTTTCTGTGCTCGGTTCAGTAGATAATAGTCATCGGCGAACACCGCTTTGGCTCAACCTATTGACTGGAAAGCTCACCGAAAATTTTCGCGTATCGACGGGCCATTGCTTCTTTTTGAAAGAGATTCCCTGCGCGTGCTCTTGCCGCCATTCCCATTTCCACTCTGCGATCGAAATTTTCCAATAGCTGGCGGATCGCATCGGCAAAGCCGTTGGCGTCATTTGCCTCAATCACGAACCCGGATTCACCGTCTATTACCAACTCCGGATTGCCCCCGACACGGCTCACGACAGCGGGAATACCGGCCGCCATGCTTTCAAGAATGCTAATCGACATGCCTTCTGACGACGATGTAAGTACGAAAATTTGACTCTCGGCCAACAGATCCGAAATGTCGTCACGTAAGCCAAGAAACTCAATGTTCGTCTCGAGTCCACTCGATCGAACATTGGCCTCAAGGTCTTGCCTTTCGCCACCGTCGCCAACCACAAGAAGCTTCCATGCAACACTAGTCTTCAATAGGCGTAGGGCCTCGATAAGCACCCGATGCGCTTTGACCGGTACCAGGCGTGCCACGACGATTAGAGTCACGGGGTCAGTAGTATGTGCCATTGTAGGCTGCCAACAACGAGCTCGATCCGCCAATTCAACGCCGTTGTACACAACATCGACTTGTTCCTGTCCAGGACCGAACCTGATCCCGTCCACAATCGACTTCATATCTTCCGACACGCAAACTATCTGTGATCCCATTGCCGCCGACAGGCGAACCATCAATTTTCCCTTCCAGGAGTCCTTAATCGAATAAGCGTCATGCAGCGTTCCTACAGCAAGACAACTTGCAAGGCGTGAAGCGTACGCCCCAGCCAAAACGGCGCCGACCAAATGACTATGAACAACGGTAGGCTCGAGCTCGATCAGTGATTTTGCCATTCGCTTGCAGAATGCTGGCAACGTTCGGAGTGACTGATATGCGCCCCTTTCCTCCAATAGGATCGTGCGAATGCCGCTATCACGTGCCTTCTGCTCTAGCCAATCGTTTCCCATATGAAGAATTGTTACCTGATGCCCAAGCTCGACAAGTCCTGCCGATATGTCGACAACGACTTTCTCAGCACCACCTTCGTCGGTTGAATCAATAAATTGTACTATGCGCAATATTGCTCAACCTTGGCAATTTGGAAATTGTTGCACAACATCAACCGCGCACAGACGGCGTCCAGACCACGAACTTCTTTCCGCCCAGTAAACTCCAAACGGCAACAATTGCCGCGAAATTCACTTGCGCAAAATAGTACGCGATTCTGAATATCGACATCGACCGACTGCTCGGGAAGAAAACGCCGATCATAATGACCAGCGCGATAATCGCCGCTATGTATAGCAAGAATTGATAGAACATACTCTCAAGCGCCAGGTATACCAATAACACAGCCGCAATCAACAAGAAGAATGTCGCGAACCACCTCAGTACCTTGTGACTCCAGAGTTGAAGCGCGAACACACCGTAACGAAACGGGTTTAAGCAAGCTCGGTAATGCCAGAGCGATCGCATTCCTCTGTTAATCGTGCGTACTTTGCGCTGAAATTCCTTTTCCGGATTCTTCAGGTCGCCGTAATAACCGAAAATATCCGGCGCCGACTTCGCATACATTCCGTTCTGAACGCAGCGAATAGCGACGGAAAAATCACTCGGGATCTCCGCCGGCCATTCTGTGCATATTTTCCTGCGTGCAGCGAACAACGAACCGCTCAAACCGACCAACGATCCGACTCGCGATTCCTGATCCCTCAAACTCATTTCATATCTTACGTAGGCGCTTTCGCCGGACGAGCCACCATCACTATCCAGAAACTTATCGACGCTTGAGATCGCGCCAAGGTCAGGTTCCCTAAAATGCCGTGCAAGGGACGTCAAAATTCCTTTCGACATTTGTGTCGCCACATCTGAAAACAAAATTATGTCGCCCTGAGCTTCACCGATTGCCATCAATTGTGCCGCCTCCTTGCCTTCGTGGTCATTATTCCGGACTAGTTTGAGACTCTCGGATCTGTAACGCTGCACTATTGAATCGGTAGCGTCTGACGATGCGTCAGATGCCACAATAATCTCGACTTCTCCTGCATAATCATCCAATGAGTGCAAATCATCCAGCTTGGCCCGAATTCTGCTCTCTTCGTTGTGCACCGCGACTATGATACTTATGGACGGCGATCCAGCGCGGCCATCGACCGCCGATCTTCTGAGCTTTGTGGGTATCAGGCGCAGAAAAATTGGATAGAATAGATAGCTGTACAGGCCAAGAAAGACACAGCACCAAAAGGCAAATTCTACTAGCATTCGTTGCGTCCTTTTCTCATCGCATTCTTAACCTACCCTAAAAAGCAATTATTCCATTAAGCCAATCAAAATGTCGGATAACCATCTCAGAATTATACACGTCATATCTGGCGATCTGTTTGCAGGGGCGGAAACAATGGCTCTGTCCCTGCTCGCCGATCAACATCACGACGCTGGCATGACAGTCAGCGTAATTACCCTCAACAATGGAGCTCTATCCGAAAGGCTTCGGACCAGGGGTATCAAAGTTCACATAGTCGATGAAACCCAATATTCATCGCTTACTATTTTCACCAAAATTCTCGGAGTACTCAGGAATATCCGACCTCATGTCGTGCACACACATCGACTTAAGGAGAATATCCTCGGAGGATTTGCAGCAAAGCTCATTGGAGCGAGGTCCATCCGCACTACCCACGGTTGGTCGGAGTTCGAAGAATCGGATCTTTCATTTCGAAAACGCCTTGCCCGCCGAGTTGATGGTTGGGTTTGCGATCACATTCAGGATCGACAAATTGCTGTATCGGAAGAGCTCAGGGAAAAACTTTCTCGCGGCAGGGACGCTCAAAAACTTCGAACTATTGAAAATGGAATCGACATCGAGCAGACATATGAATTCGCGAAGTTGTGTACAGAGTTTCAAGTAGATGCTAACCAAATAAATGTAGGTATTGTCGCCCGGCTTGTGCCAGTCAAACGACACGATAAACTTATTGACGCAGCGCATATTCTCGACCAGCAAGATCGCGAGTGCTACCAATTTCACGTTATCGGTGACGGTCCGCTTGCGGCCGAATTGGCATTCACAGTCTCGACGCTGAACCTACAAAACGTCGTACGATTTCATGGTCATGTAGGAAACGCGGTAGCCGCGATTGCAAAGCTTGATGTTGTGGTTGTTTGTTCCGATCACGAGGGACTTCCGATGAATGTACTCGAGTGTCTGGTCGTCGGTACTCCGGTGGTCTCGGTGCCGATACCGTCAATTTGTGCGCTCATCGGCAACTCTCAGGATGGACTTATCGCAACAGGCGACAAACCCGCAGATATCGCTACGGCAATCAGCTCGGCGCCGGAGAAGCTGACCGACAATAGTAGCCGCAAAGACTCAAGCTGGCGATACTCTTCAGCTCGAATGGCCGAAAAATACAAATCTGTCTACGGGGACGTTCTTGATCGAGAATAGTATTTTGATGATCTACTGAAATTGGCGGACCGCAGCACTGCTACCGCCTAGTTTTGATGCACCTCAGCAAGAACCTCGAGCATCCTTCGTATGTCCGCCTTGCCGATTTGGTAGTGAATGGGCAACGTATACAAGTCTCGGGAAACTCTGGTTGCGTTCGGAAATGTTGATCGTGATTGAGTTTGGCTCGCATTGTTGACCAGCTCGGGCAGGGTTTTTTCATACATTGCCGTAGCCGAAATACCGGCATTGATCATACGACTAATAATCAACTCGCGATGATGTTTGTCCCGAGCGAGTAACGGCAATCGGAGTAATACTTGCTCATCGGTGCAATCAGCAACGAGTGCGAAGACCCGATCTGCACCTGGTTTTATCAAACCACTCTTAAGATGCCGAACGTTCGCGCTGCCATGATTGCGATCATCACGCCAGTACTCCTCTGTGATCGAATTGGCGAGACCGCCAAAACCCTCACTCGCGGCACTGATAGCTTCGAGCGGTCTGTATTCAGTTTGACCGATCCTGCTACCGAAGATCTGAACGACCCACCAGTACACTCGAGGTTTTAGAATGAAGTCAAATACTCGAAGAGACCAACGCACTTTCTGATTGTTGAACGAAGTGTCGCGCGAAGGAGCAGTGAACGATCGGGTAACTGACATGAATTCAGTGAATTTCGATTCCTGAACGAGCGCAACCCCGCCGCCTAGCAGACAAGCCGGTTTGCCGCGCCCAAAACTGTGCACTATGAAATCGCCTCGGTAATCCGGAAGACTTGAGCTGCGAGGCTGAAGAGACTGCGCGCAGTCTTGGACCAAGGAAAGCCCAAACTTGTCGGCAACGCGTTGTAATCCCGCCCAATTCTCGGGCACGCCGAAAAGATCCACACCAACTACGGCAATAATTTCGTCATCGCTCCCACAAACGGTATGCAATTCATCGAGGCAAATACGGAGTTCATCGGATTCGAAATCGACATAGACCGGCTCGGCACCGGCAAACCGTATGGCAGCCACCAGGTCTGGACACCCATACGCCGCAAGAGCAATCTTTGGTGATTCGCGATCACTCTCAATTCGAATACTCTTCAGGATTGCCGCCAGAGCCATCGTTCCGGACCCAAACCAAGCAGGTCTCCAGCCGAGTAGGCCGTCAAATCCCGGCAATTGCGACGCATCAAACCGTGTATCGCCCGCACTTACTGTGTTAGCAACAGGTGGTTGCAAATAGTACTTTTTGCGACTGGTGAGGCGTTTGGCCAATTGTCTATAGCCAGCCTGACAATTTAGACATCAGCCTAACGCGAGAATTTGTCCTGTCTTCGTGGATACTCATTCTGCGAATGCGGTATGGATCGGTCGCGGGCTTGTTCCAGCCCGGCTCAACAATACACGCTCCGCTATAGTGTTGGCGAACCATGATCTCTGAGTCATCCGATAAATCTCCATTGGGGTAGCAAAAAAGCGAAACCGGTGCACCAATGGCTGCCTCGATGTCCGTTTTTGAATCCGCTACCTCTATCGAAACCGTCGAGTTATCGACACTCGGTAATAGACGCATGTGTCGCTTGGTGTGCGAACCAAATTTCACCAGCCCCGACTGATGCATCGACCGAACTTCGTCCCAGTCCAGCAGGTCCCTATCAACCGACGTGCTGCCATTCGAAACGATGTTGTCCACCTCGTTCATCAGGGCAGAAAATCTCGACGTATCCAGCGTTTTGACTGCCGCTATTACACGACTAATTTGCTCGCGACCTGCCCCGTTCCCACCACCGTCAACTTTGCGGATCAATGACTTCAGTATTTTCGATTCTTGTTCTGAACTTACTGCTTGCACAACAGCCCTGGCAACGCGATCAGGCCAAAACCTGTAATTGGTGCCAATAAAATCACTCGTCAGAAATACCGTTGCTCTTGCACCATGCCTACGCAATATAGGATACGCGTATTGGAAATTATCGCTCCAACCATCGTCGAAAGTAATCGCACAACACCGTGATGAGGCGAATGTATCGGACGAACCATCGGATAACCATTCGTCCAAATCTACTATCCGAAAATACTCTCGCAGCACCTGTAGGTGCATATCGAAAGTATCGTCATGAACATACATTCCAGGCTCAACGTACGAAAGGTCCTCGTATGATCTTGGGAGCACACGGTGATAAGTAAGCACGACTAACTGTCCAGGCCGATTCGGCCAACGATGCGGGCCGAACATGTAGGCGCCGAAGTCAATCGTCTTTCTTGCCAGAGATTTGATCATAATTCCCTCGACCGGGCGGTCTTAAGGTAGGTTAACCACGATCGATGGACCAATCAAAGTTGAAACTCGCAGCGGAAGTTTCTGCCACGCTGAGATCATCAATCGATACTTGGCATTCTGTGGGCTGAGATCCGGCATCTGACCTTCATTCTGCAACCAGTAATTCCAGCACAGTGGTGTCGCTGTAGCACCCCATTGCTTCTTGAATTTATAAGAACCACTCCCTTCCGTACAGCGCCCGAAATCGAATACTCGAGCTCCGACGTCTATCGAGTACTTTAGCGCCTCCCAGTAAAGCAGCATATTGATGCTAATATTGTTAAACCGCCGGTCGGTAGATGCCCATGGAATTTCCATCGTATCTTTATGACGGATTAGAAATGCAGCGGCCGCTGGACGACTATCTAACTCTATACTGATTATCGTTATGTCATTGGGGAAAAGAGTAGCGATCTGTTCGAACATAGATTTCGGATATACGGGCGTCCCCAAATCCCGCATATTCCGACTAAATACAGAATAAAACGAATCCAGCAATTCAAGCTGCCCGATTCTTATCGTTGGGTTCTCTCGTTGTGGTCTCTTGATCTGTGAACGCCGCTTCGATCCCAGCGCCTTGCTCAACTGTTCGACTTCGTCGGGAAGATCAATGCACATTGAAACTTTGCTCATTTTCGCCGAGAAATCCTGACGAGTCGATTGCTCTCTCAACTCGAGATGTGCAACACCCATTTTCTCTGCAATTCCGCACGCCTCTTTGGAGAGTTTAGATTCGACCTCGGGAATACCGCAAAGAATCCCGCCATAGTTTAAGAACGGAAGCGATACCAGGTAGTCACCGAACAACCAACTTTTTTGTCGGACAATTGGCAAGATTCCGATCATACTATTTTCATCATCATAGGCTGCAAGATAATAGGTCTGCTTACGAAAGTGGTCACGAAATAGAAACCGCCACTCGTAGCAGTGGTAATGCTTCGCGCCAACGTGCTTTTCGACGTATCGATTCCACTCAGATTGTTCCGAATCTGAGATGAGCTTGATGTTAATAGTCAATTCTAACTTCCATGCGAGCCGCTATCTGAGGCCGCAAGTTCTCTGTACGGCACCGATGGTCTTTCCACGCTTTCCAATACGGACACCATAGTCGAAAATTCGAAATCTGATTCGAGTTTCACAAGTCGTGAGAGACACCTGTCAAGGTTTGTGTAATGCCGGAACCTGGACTTAAGCGACGCGGGAATCCTTGGCTGATCGGGGTCTATCTCCCATGGGTGAAGATAAAATGAAAACGGCATTTTTTCGACGTTATTCAGCTTCCCCAGGCCCCATTTCGAAAACCAATAAGGGAAAATTCTAAAATAACCACCGCCTCCAATAGGAATTCTTGACGACATGATTTGAATCGTTGACGGGGGAAATTCAACCAGAGTGGAGCCATCTGGAAATACTATCTCGTAGGGATATTCGTTTGCGCCTGGAATGCCGTAGAAATCGTGTTTGGCCGGAACAATACTTGAATCGTATTCGAATCCTGCTTCGACCAAAACTTCTAATGCCCAAAGCGATCGCTCTGTAATTGAGTACGATGCTGCGCGATAACCTCGAACCGGCTCGCCAGAAATATCCTCCAGAATCGATTTCGCCGTTTTTGTTTCACTCTCGAACAGCTGGCGCGATTGCTTGTAGATGAGTTCGTGACTATACCCATGGCACGCCAATTCGTGGCCCGCGGCACAAATTTTTCGGATGAGTCCTGGGTACCTTTCTGCCACCCAACCCAAAACGAAAAACGTTGCCGTAATAGATGCAGACTCAAAGTTCTCGAGCAGCACCTCGGTGTTTTTCTCCACCCTGGACAGCATACCGTCCCAATCAACTCGATCGATCGAGGCAGACAGGGCGGCTACGTGAAAATAGTCCTCTACATCAACTGTCATCGCATTCGTAATTTTCACCACTCACTTTTCCTTGTGTTCGATTAGCATTCCAACTAATTGCCGGACGCCATCTTCCGGAGTTTCTGGCGATCCATCTCGCTGGCGAATTCAGATGCAAATTCACTCAGCGCCGCAGCCTCGGCCCTACAGTCAAATCTGCAACGAACTTGAATAGCTACAATACCTGAACCAAGCTGACCAATTAGTCGTGACTTCAACTCCTGCAATTTTACTGCCGATTTGGATAGTAGGCGTTCGGAACCTACCTCATACCAGAAAAGCGTTAGCTTTTTTTCGCCTGAGTGTTGCTGCGTCTCAAGTAATTGCCCCGAAAACGATCCGCCTTTTTCAGTCTGAATACGGGTCATGGTCTCCCCAAATACTCGAATGTTTGCCTTGTCCATCAGAAAATTATTGTCATTGATCAACTCGTGACCTTGTGATTGCAGTTCGTATTGATTTACGTAAACGGTAAACGTTAGCTCACCACCAACGTAAGACTTAGTCAATTCCGTAGCAGCGCCGGCAAAATTCGGCGTCCATGCCCACGATAATTCCTCGCTACGCGACCACCGGCCAATCTCGCGCGGCAAAATCAAGTCGTTACCTGACTTTCGAACATTGATTTGATCAAATATTGCACCGACGACTGGGACGGTTGCTAATAGGACGATGATCGAAAAAACAGGTGAGATACGAAACTCAGACGTCCTATTTATTCGTGAATTTCGGGTATCAACCGATGCCGTATCATTTCCGTATTGCTTCAACCACCTGCCCATCAGATAGACGGGTAGCATCGCGACGACGAACAAGATCCAGCCAAAGCGATAATGATCCACCGCAACAAGGTAGTGTTGCATGTCAGTCACATAGCCAGCCACAATAATTGTTGCGACACGCACCCAATTCACCAGGACTGCGAACATGACGACAAACAGCGTAAATGCGACTCTCTTAGCTTGTGTCTTAAATGTCTGGTAGCTGAAGTACGAGCCTAGCGCGAAGGCTACAATGAAGAAATGTAACCCAGCGCAGCCGGTCGTAATGTTAAACGTCCCAGTTGGCGTACTCACCAATTGTCCGTCGACGATAACAGTGAGACCTACGGCAGATAGGAATGCACTAACGACTGCGATCGTCACCGATTGCAGTATCCCTGTAAACAGGCTCCAGACCGGTATTGCGAAATAGAAAAACGCAACCGGAAAAATGAAATCTGTTGACGCTCGAATGCCGAACAGCAATGCCAGCGCCGCAAACAGAATCACGGGCATGAGAACAGCTTGCAAAATCAGGATATTCGAGTAATGCGTTAGAAGCCATGCGACTGAAGCAAGAACTATTACAACTGCAACCGGATAACGACACGACTTTTCGGCAAACGGGACTTTCTCACGAGCGGTTGAAAAAATCATTGCCAAGCACGCGATGGCGACGAGGAACCCATGAGAATAGGTCCCCCAGTCCACGTACCACCGCTCAACCAACGCCGACCATGTCGGAAAGTACGCGGCAATAGTCGCCACAAGCACAATCGCGGTGACTAATAGACTATAGCGTTCGCCTCCTCGACTCATCAAAGGCCTGTATTTCAAAGGCGATTTCACTTGAACTCTAGCTGATTAGCGGTCGTATCGAAGGGTAAGAAATGCCCTGTTTTCGTCAAAATCGAATTCCGTGAAGGTGCTACTGCGATTTAGCCGAGAAACGGTCAAATCAAGTTGAATCGCTTCGGAAATTCTCATCTCAAGTCCACCGCTGATCTGCAAATCGTCATCGTCCCGTTCCACTTGTATGAAACTTGTTCGCATTAATGACGCTCCCATCGTCAGCCGCCACGCTGAGCCGAGTGCCCACCCAAAGCCAGTCCGAAAAATTAAACGCGTCAAATCAGTATTGTTCGAGTTGGTAAAATCATCATCCTGAAACTCGATAACGGCAAAACTACTTGTAGGCTGCCGGTTAAAGAAAAATCCAATCTCCGCTCTCACGACTTCAAACGGCTCTCCCAATGCGGTTACAGCTTGAGTATCACCGAATCCCAAACCGGGCGTTTGAAAATCACCAAACAGATTACTGGTGTCAGTCAAACGTTTTTCGAGCGCTATCGTTGTCGACAAGCTCGGCGTCAACGAACGCGTAAGTGAGACTTCAACGAAGCTGCCGTCCTGATTGTTTCCAAGATCATGTAACTCGTTGTAACCTAGATTTACCGATAGTTGTGATCGGGATGTTTCTGACGTAAATCCGACATACGCTGCCTGTCGGTCGAAATTGCTATTGGCCTGAGAATCGTCGAATTGAACTCTGTCTGCCGTAACATTGAGCGAAACTGTCTTTGTCCGGGATAGCGCCCGCAATAATGACAATCGACCGCCGATCGATTGATTGTCAATATTTGCGTCTTCGAAAGTGTTCTCACTCACCCGGCCGGATACCTCAAACGCGACCCGCGGTGAAGCTGGCAAAGTTAAGTCGAATCCGGTCGACAAATTATTGACGGTCTCCCTGTTCTGCTCGGTGATGGCCTGGAACGGGTTACTCTGAATCTGTCCAAATCTATCTGAAACCACCCACGTGAATCTGTTGGGAATTAGGTTAAAACTAAAGTCGGCATTTATCGCACCCAGCACTTCTTCATCAAAAGTGTCATCAAGATAAGTCAGATAGTCTATGTCAGTGATCACCGAAACCTCGAAACCACGGGATTGGCTCAAATACTCGAGATTGAGACCAAGGAGTGCCATTGAATCGTCGATGGCAAGCGCTTCGATCTCCCTATTGACGTTATCTGAGTATCCCAGGCCAACTCGAAGCTCATAGTTAAGTTCGTCTGCAGACCCTATTACTGGCATCCCGCAACAGAACACGGAGACGAACAACAATCTAACTTTTCCATTCATTACACTTTCTCTTCTAAACGTCGATGCACGGAAGTCTGAAAATCACCGTCGCTAACTGCTATCCACTCTGGATGAATCACCGTATCCATACTGTCCATAGTTACCGTACTCTCCCGATGAGACACCAGATGCCGCATCGTTCAAAATAAGATTGATTGCCTTTTCTGCTTTAAGGCGATCCAAGGCATCGGCCACTGCCTTCTTCGGAGTCTTTCCTGCTCGTACAACCAAAGCAATTTGCCCCATTGAAGTTGCTAAAACACCCGCTTCGCTTGTGGCCATCAGCGGTGGCGAATCAAATACCACCATTCGATTCTTACTCATAGTAGATAGTTGATGCACAAGCTTTTCCATTCGCCGACTCGCCAATAGCTCCGTAGCATGTACATCGTGAGACCCCGCCGGTAGCAAACTCAACCCATGAACATCGGTCCGCATAGTTGCAGAATTCACATCAATTTTACCGTTCAAAACATCGATCAGCCCAGGTTGTTGCACGACACCGAATAATTGACTGATGTGCGGTTTGGCCACGTCTGCATCAACCAGAAGCACGGAGACATCCTTCTCCAGAGCGATGCTCAGCGCGAGGTTAATGCAATTGAATGTCTTGCCGTCACCCGGCAAAGCACTCGATACCATGATCAGATTCGCACCATCGGTCGACATCGCACTACGTCCCATCGCATTGTCAAGAATGGGCCTTTTCATACGCCGATATTGATCCGCCAGGTACCGCTCCTGGCCTTGCGGAGCAAGGTATCCTTCCGCACGAAGGCTATCGCGGTCAACAACAACCAAGCCGCCGTCAGTCGGTTGGATTATGACGCCGGTATCATCCAACTCAGGAGTGACTCGGCCCACGGGCTTCGTCACTTCATGCGATTCTGGAATATCCTCGGGTACCGTGACTTCGTGCGGCCTCACCTGCACTTCATCAACGATAGGTGGAGCCGAACTCGCTCGGTCCGACTGAATTTTCCGCAAAGCGTCTTGTATTTTACTCATCAGACGACACCTATACTAACGAGCGAATGTAGTTGCCCGCGGGATCCCGCAATAAAATTGCAACCACAAATACCATGCACAATAGGAAAACGGACGTGCCGAATGCAATGAGTTGCCCGTACCGCCGGCCTAATCGTTCGTCAAACCGCATAACGGAAACTGTCCCAAGAATCGGAAGCCCAGTTGCCTCACGTAGCGCTACCATATCGTGGAACACGGGTTTGAACTGATTGACGAGAAAGGCCAATGCACCTCCTACTCCGAGACCGACGAACAAGACAGCGATAAGCAAGAGCGGTCGATTCGGAGCCGTCGGATTTTCCGGATAAATTGGCGGATCAATTATTCGGAACTGGACCTCGTCGCTTCTTTCAGCGGACTCCGATAACTCGGCGACGTCAAGTCGTTGCAATAGTGACTGATACTGCGATTGCCGCACGTCATAGTCTCGGGTCAATCGGGCGAGGTCGGCTTCAACCTCAGGTAAGACATCGATTAGACTTCGCAAATTCGTAACTCTCGTCTCATAACTCGCCCTCTGTTCGAGAAGCGTCTCAATTTGAACGCTTACGTTTGTGAGTTCTATCTGAATGTTTTGAAATACCGGATTGTCAGATGCGATCCCTGCGCCTCCGTTGTTGATCAAACCATCCTGCTGAGACTGTTTTTGCAGCCTGAGTTGTTTTAGTACTTCTGTGACCGCAATAACGTCCGGATGTCGGTCCGTATACCTGAGTTGCAATTCTTCCAGGCGCGACTGATTCTCGCTTATTCGAATGTCGATCTCTGACTGCACGCCGGTTGATGAATTGAGCGTCGGTCGTTCTCCGGCCAATTGTTGGCGTAAAGCGTCTCGTTTTCTGGTAGCAACACTCAAATTCGATCGCGTATCTTCAAGATTATCAATCTCAGTCTGCAATCGAGCAAAGTAGTCGCCACCCTCTCCCGGCATTCGCCCAACATTTAGTTTCTTGAAATCAGCAAGGTCATTCTCAGATCGCTCCAAATCTACCTCCAATTTCTTCAATTCTTCACGTAGAAACTCCTGTGCCTTCTGCGTATCAAGCCTATTTGCACCCAGGGAATCTTCTACAAAAATATTCAACAGTGATTCCACCACTCCCTGGGCGATCACGGGATCTGAATCCTGAAACTTAATGCGATAAAGATTCGGGTCCAGTCGGGCGTTATTAAGAATATCGATGCGGTCTCGCATCTCGGTAACAATCCTGTCTAGGTCTTCTCCCGATTCAGCTCGCAAGTGGAGATCGGTCTCGCGCGCCACTTTCTCGAGGAGTGGGCGCCCGAGCATCGCCGTTGTTACCAATTCAACACGACTGAGTACATCGTTTCCGATGGTCATTTTTGCCAACAGCGGCTTCAATGCCGATGACGTATCAACGTACACCGTCGCCTCAGATTCGTACTGATCGGGAAGAGCGAGTACGGCAATCCAACCGAGGCTGCATACAACCCAGGCGGCCGCTACCGCGAGCCAGCGAAACCGCCAAGACCCCTTAAGTTCGGCGATCACCTGTCGAAGAATGTCATCCATACTGTGAGTCTGCCGACAGCTAGAAAAACGACTCGGGGATGATAATCACGTCCCCTGGCTCAATGGCGACATTTTCTTCGATGTCACCTTTGTTCAGTAGGTCACCGAGGCGTACTCGATATTCCTGAGTGCTCCCACCCGCATTGCGCACTAACTTCGCTTTATTGCCGGCCGCGAATTCGCCCAATCCACCGACGGCGATCATGACATCGAGAATAGTCATTCCTTCTCGATAAGGAATTGACTGAGGATTTTGCGCTTGACCAACAACACGAATCATACTTCCCGGCGTACCGCGGAAGCCGGAGACAATAATGTTGACTGAAGGAGACCGGATATAGGTAGCGAGAACTTCTTCCATGTCACGTGCCAACTGCGTTGGCGTCTTGTTTACTGCAACCATGTCCTCGACAAGAGGTGTCGAAATCATACCGTCAGGGCGAACTTCGATCGTCGTGGAAATCTCTGGGTTACGCCACACAAATACCTGTAGCGTATCGCCAGGGCCAATTCGATAAGACGACTGATCTATTTTGCCATCGGTCGGTTGCGCTGACTGCTGGCTAGGTGGCAGCGCTTGCGTGCCTCCACAAGCCATCAGCGAACCGGCGACTACCAATGTAAACAAAGCTCTAACGTTCATTCTTTATTGTTCCAGAATCAGATACTGCGAAATTGAATCGTCGTGTTTCGAGCACCACTCCGCCCGCTAAATTACCAGCCGATCAATTTTCGATGAATTGAAATTTACGGCATAGCCAGCTGATTATATGCTCTTTTTCGCTTATTCGCCGGAATCAGCGCCAACGACAAAGTGTGAACTATGTCACACTTTGTCGTTGTCAATTCCCAGCAACTAGTCCACCGCATCGCTGGTCGAACTCCGGGGCAATATTATGACCAGACTGGTTCCTTCCCCCGGTCTCGAATCGATACTGATCTCACCGCCAAAGGCTGTCACTGTCTCACGCAGTTGATACGCCCCTATCCCCATGCCTTGAGTCCCTTTGGTACTATCAAAAGGTCGAAACAATCGCTCGCGCACAAATTTTTCGTCCATACCTGAGCCTTCATCGCTAATTACGATTGTCACCCAGTCATCTGATTCGGACAGACTGACATCTATTCGACCGCTTTCGTCACTCGCATCCTGAGCGTTTCTGATTGCATGAAAGATTGCCATTTGCAGTCGGTCCGGATCACCGTTGACCCAGATCTGACCATCACCAAGAAATACTCGCGGTTTTTGATTCCGGTCAGCACATTGAGATACCGCCTGTAAGATCACCTTCGTTACTTCGATACGCTGCGATACTTGCTCGGTTGTCCGCTGCTGAAGGTGATCAATCAGTCCGCGCATTCGACGAACACTTCCTTTGATCGTTTCGATCATGTCGTCAACAAATTCCGGCTTATCTTTATGTTCGCTTGAATTGTCAACAATCAACGACTGCTGCGCGATGACATTCTTCAAGTCATGCATCAAATATGCAGTTAACCGATTGAACGCTTCAAATTGTTTCCCCTCCGCCAATTTGTCAGTCGCCAGATCTTGTGCCAGATAACTCGCGACCTGTTGCCCGGCTGCTTTCAATATATCGCGATCCTCGAAATTCAGTTCTCGGGAGCGTTCAGTTGTGGCCAATACGATCAAGCCGAGAATATCGCCGTGATTCAGCAGGGGAACAATTAGGCCAGGATTTTCTATCCCAAGAGCCGAAGCGTTCATGTCCAGACCCTCGTAACGATCTGGATCATTCGTATACTCTGCTACATCGACGATCCACCCGGTCCTTTGCAGAAACTCGGCGAGCGCGTGATTGCTGCACGATAAATCGGCATCAACGGAACAATTCCACCCTGCCGCGGAATACAGAGTCGAATTCTCGATATCCGACAACCACAATATCCCAGACTGAGCATCTTGAATCTGCGCTAGCGCCTTAATTGCACGCTTCTTTAAGGGCAATCCTTCGTCAGAACCGGTGAGTGTCCCAGTCAAGCGAAGCCACTCGGCACGATAGTCATAGCTGCTTTCAAAAAAGTGTTTGTTAATAGACACTCGAATGTAACGGCGAGAGCGCTCTGATATCAGAAAAACAACCAATCCAAGCAGTGCGGCAAATGTCACGACCACCTGTAAATAGTCGCCCCAGTCGTCACTGACCGATTGAAAGTACTGGCCAGCCATACCAATGATCGCTAAGTAGATACCGGCCGATATCAGTGTTGCTGAGTAAAATACGACATGCCGGGAGACGAACAACCCAACACGCAAATCGGGAGATCGCCTGGCAGCGAGCGCGATCAATGCGGCACATATGCTAAAGGCGATTCCACGTGCCAGCCAAATTGATTCGCTGATCTGACCAATTAAGATTGTATGGGAGTACATTACGAGATCGTAGGCAAATATCGCCGCGACCCCAATGCACAGGAATTTGACAGACGATTTCTGTTGATCTCGGGAGTTTCGGTAGATTTGTTCGACCGAAATCAATCCAACCAGCGACGTTATTATTGAGCCAAGTACCAATATTTCCGACGCGGATACGTACACATACAAATCTAGAAAAGTGCTCGATTCAACAATCACGCCCAAACTTACGACGATCAAGACGAGACTGACGCCACCGTAACGAGCCAGCCATTGACGATCTCCTCCAATCGCACCGACAAGTAGTACGGATAGAAACGCGATCCACGCGCCGTCGAGCATCATTTCAAGAACCAGGCTGCGCAGCGGCGTCATGCTACCGGCGGCGATAGCCCAACACATTAGAGCACCCCACGCGCTCGTAGTTAGTGCGGCCGACGACAGCCAAACACCACCGATTCGATCTCTGTACTGGAGTACCAGTAGCGCGCCGAGAATAAGAAAGGCCACGGTGGTTGATCCGTAGCCAAAAAGTTGCAACGTCGTGTTGTTAGGCAGCATAGCCGGCCGCCGCTAGCGCGCGCCCTTCCCCCAAAGGACAACTTCTACAGTCTGAAGAATGATGATCAAGTCCAACAGAAAATTCTGATTTTTTACGTAATATAAGTCGTACTGTAGTTTTTGAACGGCATCCTCTTCGGACGATCCATAAGCGTACTTCAGTTGGGCCCAGCCCGTAACTCCGGGCTTAACGGTGTGGCGCTCAGAATAATACGGTACCTTTTTCTCCAGGTCGGTCACGAATTGTGGTCTTTCCGGCCGCGGCCCAACGAGACTCATCTCGCCCTTCAGTACATTGACGATTTGCGGCAACTCGTCCAAACGATACTTGCGAATAAATCGGCCGGTACGAGTGATTCGCGAATCGCTTTCTTCTGCCCATACCGCTTTTCCATCAGCTTCTGCATCAACAGCCATGCTTCGAAACTTTAGAACGTCGAATGTTACTCCGAACTGCCCTACTCGCTCCTGGCGATACAAAACGGGCGAGGAAATGCCATCTTCGATTTTAATCGCAAGTGCGACCAACAACATAAGAGGCCAGGCCAAAACCACTCCTATTGACGAAACGAGGATATCGATAACTTTCTTACATGCGAACTGTGTTCGCGATACCAAGAATCCCTGCGAAAAAATTATCCAGCCAGGATTGACCAGATCCACCCGGACTTTTCCGGTTTCTCTTTCCATGAAATCGACAAGATCGATAACGTTAATTCCCTGCAACTTGCAGTCCAGTAACTCGCGAATGGGTAGATTTCCACGCCGATCGTCCATCGCTATCACAATTTCATCTGCTCTCGATTCCTGAACCATAGAAAGTAGTGATGTACCGCCTTCAATTATTTTATTATCGTCGAATCCCGGCGCATCTCCTGGTGCTTTGGCTACACCAACAATCCGGAACCCGCGCCTGTCCGCTCGTCTTCGGAGTTCAGACACCGTGGCGGCGCGACTGCCGTTGCCGTAAATAAATGTTCGATGGCGAAATACATTTTCATCAACGCTGGAGAGAAAAAAGTATCGAATGATCAATACAGCCAACCCGGAAGCGACCACAGTGATCAACCCCATATTCATTGGAATACGTACAAAGGGCACTACGTAAAAAATCGCGGAAAGCACAACGGCTCCGCCGGCAAAAGCGACGCTAACTCGGACAATGATCTCCCGAAAAAACGCGCGCTGGTGAAAATTGTACAAGCCGGTCGCGATAAGGCTGACAATCATTACGACGGATAGCAATGCAGCTTTCGGCAGAAGTGTGCCGACATTAATCTCGCATTCGCTCAAGTTGCCGAAAACCAGAATTCCCGCCAAATAGACAGCCGCGAACATCGCGCTGAACTCCAGGAGTCCCAGCAGCAGCAATGGCGTTCTAACCGTTCTATTTATTGACCAAGCGGACATTTTTTGTTGTCTCGTGACGTACGAAATTGGTACAGTGTTCGAAGCAAGGCCGATTGTAGTCGACCTACTACTTTTTTAGCGTGACTCTCTTCTCATGAGCAATTGAGTGCTGCACCTCACAGCCTCTACTGATCGTCCTGCCAGTGCTCATTCTTAAACGGCGCCTCAATGAAAAAACAATGATACAGGTAACCAAGCGTGCAACGGGTATTGTACTGATCAGTGTGATCGTTTTTGCAATTTTTGCCGCGCACAACACCAGTTCTGCAGCAATCGAATACCTCCAAAGAGCGTTCTTGGATTCGCTACACGCGCCAGGTTTTGCGGTCGCAACATTCGTCGCGCTGCTCATTGTCGTACCGAAAAGCAAGCCACTCACCGCCATCATCACAGTTGCCGCCGCAAGTACCATTGTCGCTTTCTTGGCAGAAGGCAGTCAGATGTTTGGGCCAAGAGATGCTGATTCCAAGGATCTTGCAATGGATCTTATTGGTATCGCCTGCGCCGTCAGTATCGCGGTACTACTCACCCGTGGAGCGAGACAATCCGTACGAAAATCCTTGCTACCTATCATATCGGCCGTCGCTGTCTTGCTCACCGCCGCGACATTCGGACAATCCATCTACTATGCGCACGCTATCGTGCGCCAGCAATCACTGCTACCAACACTGGTCAATTTCGAGAGCGACTGGCAAATGGCACTTTTTACGAAACCAGAGCGCAGCCGTGTGAGTTTTGTTCAGCCGCCGGCGAATTGGGCAGCGACCGGTCATTCGGTGGCGAAATTCGACCTGGGCGTTCGGCAACGCCCAGGGGTCGAGCTAAAGCCACACTCCGACTGGCGTGAGTGTGCGGCATTGCGCTTCGTCGCTGCTTCAGCCGCCGCGGATCCCTACACGGTTTCACTACGGATTCACGACATCTACCACGACTACCGCTATGACGACCGTTATAACGTTCAATTTAGAGTGACACAAACGCCGACGTTGTATGAATTCTCAATTCAGGAAATTTCGAATGCGCCTGCCGGTCGGGCAATGGACATCGCAAGAATCGAGTCAATCATCTGGTTCGTCGTCTCGCCGAACGGCGATGAACGACTATTGATCGACGATATTCAGCTGACTTCAGCTGCGCTCCATAATGGCAACGATCTCTGCGGTCTTTAGCTTCATTAGGTCCGGATCGCCACGGCTCTCGACATTTAATCTAACAACAGGCTCTGTATTTGACACTCGAATGTTAAATCGCCAATTGTCGAACTCGAAGCTATATCCATCAATATCATCGACGCTCAACGCATCGTCGGCGTATTTGTCATGTAATTCCTGCAGCGTCGCGGAGGCACTACTAACCTTCCGATTTATCTCACCGCTGGCCGGAAATAGCCTCATACGTTCACCGACCAATTCGGATAGCGACTTTCCAGTGTCTGAAATCAATTCCGCGACCAGCAACCACGGAATCATTCCACTATCCGCATACGAAAAGTCCCGAAAATAATGATGCGCGCTCATCTCTCCACCATAAACGCCATCGACTGCACGCATCTTTTCTTTTATGAACGAATGGCCGGACTTGCTTTGCACCGCGACACCGCCTGAGCTTGCAATGATGTCCTCTGTATTCCACGTCATTCGCGGATCGTAGACAATCTTCGCGCCGGAATTCTTCGCGAGAAAGCTTTCTGCGAGCAAGCCAACGATATAATAGCCCTCGATGAACGTTCCTTCTTCGTCGAACAGGAAACAGCGATCGAAATCTCCGTCCCAGGCGATCCCCATATCCGCCCCGTGAGTCGTAACCGCATTGGACGTTGTGCGCTGGTTCTCCTCGAGCATCGGATTCGGAATTCCGTTCGGGAACGTTCCGTCTGGCTGATCCTGAATCTTGATGAGCTCAAACGGTAGATGTGGTTCAAGTCCGTCCACCGCGATACCGGCGCAACCATTTCCCGGATTAGCGACAAGTTTCAGTGGACTTAGTTTGTTCGTATCGACGTATTCCAGCATATGACGTACATATTCGTCGAAGACACTTATCTGAACCTTCTTGCCACCGACGCCTATTTGTCGGGAGTCCGATTCCGCCAATGCTCTGATTTCTACCAAACCGGTGTCCGCACTTATGGGACGAGCATCTTCACGGACAATCTTCAGACCATTGTAATCTGCGGGGTTATGGCTCGCGGTAACCATGATGCCACCGCTTGCCTGCAGATGGCTCGTGCCAAAATAGACCATTTCCGTCCCGCAAAGACCGATATCAAGTACTTCAACTCCAGCGTCCACGAGACCACGTACAACTGCGTCCGAAAAATCCTGGCTGGTAAGGCGCATATCACGGCCAACAACCATTTTGGTCGCGCCCAAAAAGGCACCTGCTGCATTTCCGATTCGATAGCAAATATCGGCATTGATTTCGTTCGGAATTTGACCGCGCACATCGTACGCCTTAAAACTCTCGATGCTAATTGTCATGTATTGGTGCCTTGGCGCCCGTAATTGTCTTCGAAACGGACGATGTCGTCTTCGCCAAGGTAGTCGCCACATTGCACCTCGATCACATGAACCTCCTCATCAAACGGATTCGCAATCCGGTGAATGTCGCCGATAGCAACGTACGTGGATTCATTTACGCTTAAGTCGAATTCCTCATCGTTTTTCGTGATACGAGCAGTTCCCTTCACGACAACCCAATGTTCCGATCTATGAGCATGTTTCTGCAGCGAAAGGACGGCGCCAGGTTTTACGATCAAACGCTTGACCTGAAAATTATCTGCACTCTCAAGACTGTCATAGCTACCCCACGGTCTAAATACCTGACGGTGCAGTTCCGCCTCACCGCGTCCTTCGGATTTGAGTTGGTCGACCACTTTCTTGACGTCCTGAGCATTACTTCTATCGGCAACCAGAACGGCGTCCTTCGTTTCGACAACCAGCACGTCGGTAAGGCCGACAGTTGCGACCAACCGGCTTTCTGACTGAATAAACGTATTACTGCAACCGCTTGCCATCGCGTCGCCAATGAGGGTATTTCCGTGCGAATCGCGCTGACTGACATCCTGCAGGGCGGACCACGATCCAACATCCGACCAGCCCGCGTCAAGCGGCACCATCGATGCGTTACTGGACTTCTCCATCACTGCATAGTCGATAGAGTCAGCCGGGCAATCTGTGAATGCTTCCGGGTTTGGCCTTACGAAATCCCCATCCACCGTCTTCGTGTCCATACTGTCGCGACATGCAACCAGCATCTCCGGCGCATGCCGTTCAAGCTCATCAAGATAGGTGGACGCACGAAACATGAACATTCCGCTATTCCAAAAATAGTCGCCAGCATCGACATACTGACGAGCAGTATCGAGATCCGGCTTCTCAACGAAGCCCCGTACCGGTACCGGCGTATTGCCATCGGTTGTTGCCCGGACGTATCCGTATCCTGTCTCCGGTGCGATAGGAACGACACCAAAAGTAAGCAGCCGGCCCGCCTCCGCGGCCGACAAACCATGGCTAACCGCCGCATGAAATGCATCAACGTTTGTGATGACATGATCAGCTGCCATTACGAGAAGTACATCATTCGGCTTAGCCTGAAGCGCGGCCAACGCGACCGCCGGAGCCGTATTGCGCCCTTCGGGTTCGAGAATGATCTGGGCACGGGCTTCGATCGCGTTCATCTGCTCCGCGACGGTAAATCTGTGCGATTCGTTGCTCACGACGATGCATTTATCGGCAGCGCAGTCCAATCCGCGAATTCGCATTGCAGTCGCCTGTAACATCGTGCGCTCTTCAACAAGTGACAGCAATTGCTTCGGGTACATCGAGCGAGACGCCGGCCACAAGCGTGTGCCGGAGCCACCGGACAAAATAACGGGAATGACTGTGCTCACTACCGACCCCGTCCGATTGCGTAATACTGCAGGCCCATTCCTTCAACTGTTTCCGGGTCGTAGAGGTTACGGCCGTCAAAAACGACGTCGTCGCTGAGCTTAGCCTTGAGAGTCGAAAAGTCAGGACTTCGAAACTCTTGCCATTCCGTGATAATAACCAGTGCATCGGCACCGTCGATTGCGTCATACGCGGTCTTACAAAGCTCAAAATCAGATCGACTCGAGTAAATTCTTGCCGCCTCGACCATTGCCTCCGGATCATAGGCTCGGACATTCGCACCGGCCTTCCAGAGAGACTCCATAATTACTCGACTTGGTGCATCACGCATGTCGTCAGTGCCGGGCTTAAATGACAAACCCCAAAATGCGATCGTCTTACCCTCCAGCTGTCCATCGTAATGCGCTTGAATTTTCTCGAAGATTCTTAATTTTTGTCGATTATTGACTTCCTCAACTGAATTCAGCAACGACGCATCGTAGCCTGCGTCGGCAGCTGACTTTGCCAGCGCCTGCACATCCTTTGGAAAACAAGACCCACCGTAGCCCGCACCTGGGTAAATAAAGTGGTATCCGATACGAGGGTCAGAGCCGATTCCGATTCTGACTTTCTCAATATCGGCATCGAAAAGCTCTGCGAGATTGGCAAGTTCATTCATGAAGCTTATTTTGGTCGCCAACATTGCGTTCGCCGCGTACTTTGTAAGCTCAGCAGAGCGGATATCCATACTGATAAGTCGATCACGACTTCGATTGAACGGTTCGTACAGTGACTTGAGAAGTTCCGTCGTTCTTGGGTTGTCTGTGCCGACGATAATTCGATCAGGCTTCATGAAATCGCTTATCGCTGCACCTTCCTTCAGAAATTCTGGATTCGAAACCACATCGTAGTCAATCGCGACGCCTCGTTTTGCAAGTGCATGGCCGATTTCCAATTTGACTTTGTCGGCTGTACCGACCGGCACCGTAGATTTGTCCACGACGACGCGAAACTCATCCATGTTCTCGCCGATTGATTGCGCGACTGCCAAAACGTATTTGAGGTCCGCAGATCCGTCCTCATCGGGTGGCGTTCCAACCGCTATGAATTGAAATAGGCCGTGATCTACGGCTGCCTTCACGTCGGTCGTGAATTCGAGGCGCCCGGATTGCATATTGCGTGCGATATAGGCATCCAATCCTGGCTCAAAGATCGGGACTTCGCCGTTGTGGAGAGCCGCTATCTTTTCGTCATCAATATCGTAGCAAACAACATGATTACCCATCTCCGCCATGCAGGCACCCGTTACGAGTCCAACATAACCGGAGCCAAAAATTGTTACGTCCATTCAGTTTCGTCTCATTTTGTAGGAGGAAAAATTTAAAAAGTTGTTGAAGTCGATACGTTTCCCGAGAATGTAGCCGAAGTTTCAGTGTGCCCCAACTCGCTTCAGAACAATAACCAATGTCCTGCTAAGTATCCACAAATCCATTCGGATGTTTTGTTTCCGAATGTAGAGCATATCCATCGAAATTCTGCGAGAGTAAGTGATATCGCTGCGACCCATTACTTGCCACAGACCCGTTATTCCCGGCCGAACCAAACCGTACGTAGTCGCGAGCTTTCCATATCTCCTGAGTTCTTCCCTTACGACAGGTCGAGGGCCAACCAAACTCATTTCACCGCAAATTACATTCCACAATTGCGGCAGCTCATCAAGACTGGACCGCCTGAGAAACGATCCGAATGGCGTTACACGTGGGTCATCGCGTAACTTATGGTATTTGCACCACTCCGCCATCGCCTCGGGATTAGACAATAAAAGATCGTCCAAAATACTTTCGGCTTCCGGGATCATTGTTCTGAATTTGTGACAGCTAAATGCTCGCTTCCCGTGACCAATTCGGCGATGGGAAAAAATTACTGGCGAACCCGACAGACGTATCGCAACAGCGATGATGCACATGAGTGGAAGCGTCGCAATTCCTATCACCAGCGCACCGATGACGTCAAATACTCGCTTCCGCGTCGATATTCGACGAACAAGCGCCGCCGAAACCAGCCGGATCGGTGCGTCCATCGCTGCGGATGCCTTGACCTTGATCGTACCGGCCCGCTGCCGAGAGTACTCAGAATCCCGGTCAAGCAATTGGGTTTCTTGGCTTACTCATATGCGAGGCCAACCTTTGAACCTTGTTTCCACTAAAGTCGTGCTCAATGTTGCCATTCCGTGATCTCGATCAGTTTTGAATCCCAACCGTCTCCCGACCTCATTCTCTAATGCCCACTTATGAGTTGCAACCCATGCGTATCGCATGAATCCTCCAGTGCTCATTCCCGTTTTCCTCTCGATTCCAACTAACCCCAGGTAGTGGTGTCAGCCCAAAATCTCGGTGCAAATCTCATCGATACTAAAACGACTAAGGATTTCCTCGTCCACACGGGACGTCTTCGCATCCCGAGCCCTGCAATCTTCGAATAGTTGATGAATAGAAGCAACGCCTTCTTTGATGTCCCACGTATTGACTGATGCTCCCTTTTGATACTCAGACAACAACTGGTCCAGCTCGCTACCTTTATCGGTAATACCCAAAACCCCGACATTGGCCTTGATCAAGTTCGGCAATTTGGACGGAAATGCCCCGGCCGAGAGCCCCAGCTCTTGTGGAATGATTTGCACTGTAGACGCCTGTAGCAAAGCCGGCAGTTGATCATCCGGTACCAACGGATGAAATGACACTCGATAATCTCCATTGATCGCGACTTCCCTGAGTTTCTCAAAAGCTGGTCCACTTGAAAAAATATGAGCATCAACATCTGCGTTTGATTCTATAAATGAATTCATCAACTCAAGTACTTTACGTGGCGCTTGTTTTTCACTCAACGCACCCGAATATACCAAGCAAGGCTTTTCCGAATTGATGACATCGATCGAATTCTGATCGAAAGAGTCCAGCAGCGAAATCGTCGGAAACGGATAAGCAACAACCGATCGTGCTGCATCTAGCCCATAACATTTCACCGCGAATTGTTGCATCGCTCGAGAAAGAAAAATCACCTTGTCAGCCTGCAAGAGGGCACGTCGTTCCAACCACTTGATCAATCGCGCGGTAAGTTTGCGAGCAATTGATGATCTTGCCGCAAACATCACGCCCTGCAGATCATGGACGATTGCGACTTTTCGACCCAACCTTCGACGTTTTGACCTGGTCAGAAATGAGTAAAGGTTGGGTGGAAAGATCGAAACAGAATAATCAAAATTCGTTGTGCGGACCTTACGCAGTGACACCGATACGTGAACTGCGAACCAAAGCTCAAGTACTAATCGTCGCAATATCTGATTCTTGGGATACCGAATCCATGGGGAGCTGCGAATCACACGAACTGGACCGGATCCGCCAGACGTTGCATGCCGCACTACCCATTCCGGGTAAAAGGGTTCAGAACATATCACCGCTACTTCGTGACCGTTATCTTTCAGAGCTTTTGCAAGAAAAGAATTGTATCGACCTGAAGAAATCGATTCGGGAAAATAGAACGGCGATATCAGAAGGATTTTCGCAGGAGAGGTCATTTCAGAATCACTCAGTATCTTTCCTTACCTACGCGCTCGAATAGAAAGTCGGATTGGACCGCCACGCCTTCACCGTCGTAAGTAGTATTGTAAATTCCTGCGATCTTGAACTGCTCTTTATCGAGCCAGCTTGTAATATCTCCCGCGAGCTTTTGATCGACATAGAGTTCTTGAAAAGAGCATTCACATAGCACGAAATCAAACATATGTAAGAGCGACCGACACCCTATAAGAGCGCTTAGTTCGTACCCCTGGACATCCAGTTTTAGTAGTGCTGGCCTTGCAATATTAACCTCATCAAGAACGTCGCTGAGCCGAACTACTTGTACATCCGTAACGCCAACTTCAGCGGTTCCCGGAAATATTGATTCTTGAAGTGCCGCAATGGGTAGTAAGGACGACGAGTCATCTCTAGCGGAAATATGCAACTGCTTGCTTCCAGGACTATCTCCGATGGCCAATACATGTAAACGGACATTGAAATCATCTTGAAATACTTTCCAGTAGACAGCGGATGCTATTGGTAGCGGCTCGAACGACACTATCTGCGCCGAGGGCCAAGTATGTCTTGCTGCCAATGCGAACTGCCCTCTGTTCGCGCCGATATCCACAACGAAATCGCAATCGAGGTTCCTCAGGACGGCCAGGCTCTCAACGCTCGCCGCAACGCCGTATCGCAATGCACGGACTAGCCGTGCGTTCCTCGTCAACAGAATGTGCACCAGTTTACCGAGTTTGTTTAGTGGGTTTCTAACGTCTACGCCCTCAACAATGTTGCTTTCGGCGTTCGATAATTTCTTTTCAGAAGCTCCCTTTTCAGCTCAATCCACGACTCAGAATAGAGCTCACGTGTACTGTTAAATTGGTGTGCTGCACTTTCTGAGGCATCTCGAAATATACGTGGATCCGATATCCACTTGACCAGTCGTGCCTCGGATTCGGAAACGAACGAGCTGTCTGGTTCGATAGCGTATCCACAATCATCTGGGATGATTTCCGGAATAGCGCCCCTGCCGTAGGCTATGACGGGAATCGCGCGCTGCAGTGCTTCGTGAATCGTCAAGGGTTCTGCCTCGTTGACATATCGACTCGGAAATACCAAAACGTCAATACTGTCGAAGAACTCTTCCCTGTCTTCGCCGTACTTCGCGCCGACATATTCCAGCTGAGCAACAGAATCAACGCCCCGGGTCAAAAAACGCTCAACTGCATCGCTCTGACAAGGGCCAGCTACTATGGCATTCAACTGATACTCACTGCCCGCCATCATTGCGGACAGCTCGACAAACTCTTTGATTCCTTTTTCGAAGGAGACATTACTAAGGAACCCAATGGTTCGAACTCTATCGCGAATTCGTGGAACCGGCAGGTTCCCCTTGATCAGAAACCCCGAATTTGAAACCGCCGTTACACGTCGAATATAGCGATACTGTTGACGAAGTCTCTGTGCCATACGCAAAGACAAAGCAACGTGGGTGCTATGCTTTCCGGCCGCCAGACACAAGATAGCTGCCACGAGGCTATGTCGATCAATATAGGCAAAACTATGATGATGCAAATATATGCGCATCCCACGAATTCTGGCCACAACCAGAAACGCCGCCTCATAGATCTTTCCAGCGCCGCCTGATACACCCATATACATCGTTGCTCTTTTTGCATTTCGATCCGCAATCAAGCGGAAGAGACATCCGACAACAAATTTCAGACGTCTTGCCCGGACGAACATTGACCGCTCAACGCTCTTCGCCGCAACATCCAGAATCCGAACAGTTGCACCGCCATCAAGTAGTTCATCTCTGATTGCAGCATTGACCGCAACCATCCCGTTGACAGGTGGCGGAAAACCACCAACCATATAGATAAACTCGGGAATTTTATCGGCGTGCATTGATGATTCCAGATTCATCATCGAGTAGATACGTTGTGGTCCAGCAACTTCGCTACGCCGCGCAAATAGTTGATTTGATCCATTTTTTCGGTTTCGAGAATTTCCAGGTCAATAGTAACGGGCTTATCTCGAATACTCTCGAGACGCATTCGATCGAACAATGCCGCGCGGCGCGTTTGAGAAAATAGCATAGCCGAATTTCCGTACGCCAAGGCAAGCACACATGCGTGGACCCGGTCTGACAACGTGAGCTTCGAATTCGAATAGACGGTGAAGTAAGAATACGGCTCATCGGAGGCGAGCCCCCCTGGCTGCGAATAGATCTTCCAACCAAAATGAGGATTGGTTCGATGTTCAGGTCGTATTATATCGTGACCATCAATACTCGACGGGAGTCTTCTGAAATCCAACAGGGAACCGATATAAGCCCATCCTTTGCCAAGCCCGGAAAAGAATGTCTGCAATCGAGGAAACGTCATTTTCCAACCCGATCCCAGGGGGGTTCCCGCCGCCAATCCTGAACCGCTTAACTCCAGCGTGGGCTCTGGTCCATGGTCGAAATTGAACGCCACGCATGGTCGACCCGTCATTTTCGGCGGGACAAATACATCAGGCACGTACCAAGCGCTGCATATTCCGTCGTAAACAAATTCACAGGTACCGACAAGCCGATGATAGGTCTCCGAATCACGAGTTGAAATAAGTGCCGGGGGATACTTGTCAAGAAACGCCTTCACGATGGAGTATTCCTCGTCTGTATAACGAAAAAATGCGGAGCTGAGATATATGACCCGAGTACCATTTTTATACAGCGCCTCCAATGTCTTAGCCCATAATTTCGGCAGTGCCGCAGAAAACACGGGTCCCTGCAACACCACATACTCGACGTCGACTCGACTGAGTAACTCGCAATAAAAATTCGGATTTGTTCGACTTCTATTAAAGGTCCAATAGCCCGGCTGGTCCTGGATGTGCTGTACGTTTCGACCTGGAAACATTTGGCGAACAACGTGTAGCCCGCCAATATTAAAAAATACATTTCCAATATTCTGACCGCCTCCACCCGACACTACGAGAATGGATCGTCGCATGTCGCTTTCATTGTCGGCTATTCGGTTTTCCATCGTCTAAATGTCAGTTGGATCGCTCTATTACGGCGTGAAAACTCGTATGCTTAACGCCAACCGGGAGCGGCATCGCCCTGTCACGGAAATATCGAGAACCGAAGGTTACGCTCGTTACCTTCATTCCATGCCGACTAACTAGCTGCTGTAGAGTAACCGGACACATCCACAGCGTGTGTTCGGGATTCACCGACACACGTCGAAATATCGCCGCCTTAATGACGTTCCTCCAATACCAACTGTTCGGAGTCGATATTAAGAGCTTGCCGCGTGGTACAAGGTGGTTTTTACAACTCTCGAGAAATCCCGATAGGTCTTCCAAGTGTTCAATCAAATCGCAGGCGACCACCACGTCAAATTTGGAATTCAAATTAAACCGTTGAGCATCTCCCAGGCTAACTTTAAACCCGCGATCGCGAAGATATCCAACGCCCGGTTCGTATAGGTCGAGGCCCTCCAATGTAGCCGCAACTTCCGTAAGAGCACGATGCACCCAAAACTTACTCTTATAGTTTTCAGGATTGTGATGGACACACCCAAGGTCCAAGACTCTCTTGCCTCGGCTGTGGTTTACAACAAACCGTATTTTGTGATCCTCATACGCTATCGAATCCGAAAAATCGCCGCGCCGCGCGTCCAGATTTGATCCTACTAGCCAGTGCTTATTCGACTCCGACATATCCTAGTCCACCGCTCTAGAATCGATTGCTGAATCTCGACCCATTACACTCATTATCATCTGCTCAAATTCTTTCGCCCAACGAAGCGTAGTTCGACCAGTAATAATCTTGCTCGACTCTTGCCCAAACTCGCGCCGACGATTTTCGCTCTTAGCCAGAGTAATCATACGGTTCGCAAGATCTTCGCTATCTTCGGGCGCGACGATGAACCCATTGTGCCCATCCTTCACTCTCGCGCTCACCTCACCCGCAGCGCTCGTGCAGATTATGGGCAACGAACACGCCATAGCCTCATCGATAACCACACCGTAAGGGTCCCCCAGGGTCGGAAAAACGAATACATCTGCCGCCGAATAGTATTTTGGCGTATCAGACTTTTGCTGGAACCCAGCAAATACGACATTTCGCAATCCACGATCTTCACAAATGACTTTTAGCGTTCGTTCCTCGGGGCCATCGCCAACGATCAAAAGGCTGCAAGGATCACCGTGGCCTGCCTGCACTCTTTCAAAGGCGTCCAAGAGATACTGCAGACCCTTTCCTTTCCACAGCCGACCGACGTAGATGAATGCTGTGCCAATGAGACCGAGAGTCGTCCTAAACCTGTCTCTTTCCGTCTCCGTCATTGAACTAATCGACTGAAAATGCTCAAGGTCGATTGCATGGGTAACAACATGCACACGATTCGGATCAACACCGCTGTCGACAGCGAACGCCGCTCCATCTTTCCCCGGCGTCTCAACACCATCCACGCGTGTAAACATGAAGCGTTTGACGACTCGCCGAACTTTGTTACGACGAACCCATCGATCGCTCGTTCGCAATACTCTAAAGCAAGTCTTGATACCGCGAAGTCTCGCAATTGTCCAACCAAATACAAACGACGGTTGCGCGTACAAGCTCACCATTACATCGAATGTCGATGTCAAAACGTATACCGGAAAGTGAATTTTCCTACCGAGAATTTTTGTCGTCGGAATATACCTGTAGCTAAATTTCCATTCGCGCTCATCTACTGACCAACTGCGACCTTCTCCCAATCGGTCATTGAACCAAACCTCAAACTCCACATTTTGTCGTTCCGCAAGCGCGTTAAACCTATCTACCATGTATGGGGCGGGAATATTGTTCCAGTAGACTACACGAGGCGCTGTGGCGCGGATCGGCACTTCCATTTTAATCGCGCCTCAAGGAGCTATGACGGCGCCAACGAAATAACGTAAAGAAAAATACGATTCCAACGATGTTCAGATTCAGCGCTCTGGGATAAGTCATCATATAGGTCAAAATGCCAAGCAGAGAAGCGAAGGCCCAGTCATTTCTATAGCGCCATGAACGGTGCAATGCGAATCCGATCAGTGCCAACATCGTGCCAAGTAGCGTGATGCCACCCTCCCCAGCCCAACGCATGAAGCCGTTGTGAACGCCACCAAGTTGATCCAGACCGATGCCGAATATCGGGTTGGCATAGAAAATGACCGCCGCCTCACGCCAACCATCCAGACGTCCCGCCATATTGGAGTCGAGCCCTCGGTAAGGATCATCAACAAGAAATACATCAACGGTAACCTTCGTCTCAATTGTCGTCCACGACTCAGTACCAACAATCACAAACACAAGCAGAACAAGAATTACCGCAACGACGAGCACTTTTTTGATTGATGCTGCACCGAATGGTCGAAACAACGTCGCAACTCGTACTAAGATCAATGCGATTGCTCCTAACAACGCGCCGCGGGATTCGACCAATATCATCAAGGTCAATCCAAACGCCAGAAAAATTACAACCAACAGCTGTTTTCTAAGCGCAATTGAACACAAGATAAAACCGAACGCGACCTCGCCCCACCAATTCGGATGAATTCCGAATGGTGCAGCGCGCGCAATTCCGGAGATACTCAAACTCATCGCAATTGCGAGGACTATCAGTGGCAGCAGAAGAAAGGCAGTGGCACGAAAAACACGTAGGGGGCTAATATTACTGCATGCCCACTGCGCACCGAACGCTATCGACAAGATCCCGAGAACGTGGGCGACGGAGAATTGATAGCTGTTGCCTGAAGAATCGTAGCTCGCGTGATTGACTATCAGATTCGCGCTGAGTACGAGGCCCAATGACAATAACGCAATTGCGTTTCCGACGTAATATTTGGCCGTGGCGCCCTGGTACGCCGCTGCAGCGAATAACCAAATCACGAAGGCGGCCTGCACGGCTAACAGTCGACTGAAATCACCACCCGTTAACGCAAACGAATATACGATGGCCGACAAGAAGATCGCAAACACAAGGTAGTTGGTCTTATCCTCACCGTGTGCGGCGATAGATTCGCCCGAATCACTGTTCTGAACACTACCTAAGGCGCTGGAGGTCACATACCCTCCTCTCGTTGAGAATCGCCAGTTAGAGAATTGACAAAATTGCGTGCGGCAGCGCGTAAATTGCCAGGATTGAGAACCAACATACATACTACAAATGTTGCGCCACCAAAAAGACAGGTGGCAATAAATTTAGCCACAGAGTCACCAGGCTCCGCGAGAGAAATAGCGGCTGCCATCATCCCTCCCGAGATAACGACATACGACAGATCTGCGTAATTCGTTCGCAACGGAAACGCACGCCTGCCAAGCAAGGCGCTCAATACTGTCGCGATCACATGCGCGACAACGGATGCATAGACCGCACCCTGGAGTCCGTGCTTTGGAATGAGGTAAAGATTGAGCCCAATGTTGACGCCGGCTGACACTGCTAATATAACTATCAGCAAATCTGTTTTCTTGCCTAGAAAGAACGCAAGGTCGAAATAGAACGTGCGCAGGCTCGTGACCAAAGCAGCAACGGCGAACCAGGGCATTAGCATTTTCGCAGATGCTCTGAAATTGTCCCCAAGAACAATGACGGATATTTCTTCCGACAACATCACGAACAGTACAGTGATCGGTATTCCAACACTCAGCAGCAATATCGCATTCTTCTCAACTTTCTCTCGAACAGCGAACGCCCCTTCATCTTCCAACGCACGGACAATAATCGGGTATGCCGCCAGACTAATCATCGTCATCGTGACGCCGACAGCCTGCTTGGCCACACCCTGACTTGCCGCGTACAGACCTGTTGCATGCTCATCGATCATCCAAGCGATCATGAATCGATCGGTGACTGTTACGATCACCGCCAGCACAAAGCTTGCCATTAAAGGAAGGGCATACCGAGCCGTCTTTATCGCGAGATCCTTGTGGAAAATAATCTTTGTCGAATGACCCCACTGACGATGCGACGCAATAATCCCGGCCAAGAATATTCCGGCAGCCAGTCCTACAATCGCCCCGTACGCTGCGAACCCTGAGTAAATTAGTGCGATGCCGAAACCGAATGCAAGCAATGCTTTGAGCGATCCGATGATTCCGTATCTGACTGGATCCAAGCGGCTTCGGATCAAATCGAGATTCAGCTTAAGCCAGCCCTGAGTCCACGCCAAGATCACACAAAGCGTGACCAGGGCGACTATACCTTGGTCGCCAATTAACAGGACCGCAAGGATCGCGATCGTGCCGATAGCAGCCGAAATTGCTAGATAGCCGGTAAAAATAGTGGACAACAGCTTGCCGCTATCTACGTCGTGCCTCGGGAAGAAACGCAACAACGCCGCTCCCAGCCATTCATAACAAATCGCCGTAACGAGCGTTGCCCCAGAGACCACTAATGCATACTGACCGTAAGACTCGGGAGACAACAGGCGCGAGAACGCGACGACGGTCATGAATCCGATAAGCCCCGGCACGCCGCGCGCGATAAAGTACAATGCACTGTGACGCAATATCATCTTTGTTCGGTTCTGCGCCGCCTCTAAGGTGCTATGTGACGATCAAACTTTCTCGTAAGAATACTGATACGCATACTTGCCAGCACCGTAACGACTACCCTTGAAAGGCTGGTCGTTCACCATTAGACCTCGCAAATTGACACCCGCCTGGCGAAGCCGCTTGATTGCTTGCTGAATCTCTCGCATCGGATGTTGCCCCGACTTCAACACCATCAATGTAGCGCCGGCAACCTGGCCGATGATTGACGCGTCCGTGACCGCGAGCACCGGCGGTGAGTCGATAATAATGTGATCGAATTGCGACCCTAGATCTGCGATGCAGGCGGAGAATCGTTGGTGTAACAATAGCTCGGATGGATTCGGTGGAATCTTTCCAGTCGGTATCAACGAAAGCCCTGGCACAGTTGTAGCATGCAGTGCGTCGTCTATTGAAATCTCACCACTGACAAACTCTGAGAGTCCGTTTTCGCGCGCAAGACCAAAAAACTGATGTAAGTGCCCGCGTCGCATATCACCGTCGATAAGAAGAACTTTCTTATTGCTGTCAGCGAGAATTGATGCCAAATTTACGCTGACAAAAGATTTACCAACGCCTGGGCTCGGTCCAGCAATCATGATGCAATTGTTCGGAACATCCATCATCGCAAATTGAAGAGTTGTACGCAGATTGCGCAAGCTCTCGATCGCCAAATCGTCGGGGCTGTCAGACGCGAGTATCGCCTCGCCGGAATTTCCAGATTGCATCCGTTTGTGCAGAGCATCCTGTCGTTTGCTATGGGCCACCGTTGCGTAAACCGGAAGATGGACCTCGGATTCTATTAAATCAGGGTCCTCGACACCGCCCATCAAGAATTTCTTCAAGAATGCAGATGCAACGCCGATCAATCCGCCGAATAAAAGGAACAAGATCATAAGCAAAGGCTTATTCGGTTTAATGGGTCGGTACGGCGTCGCCGCATAGTCGACGATGCGAACATTGCCAACTGTACCTGCCTTAACAACGCGCAACTCCTGCGCTGTATTGAGCAATGACGTGTACAACTCAGTATTGACCTGCGTATCACGAACCAGCCTGAGGACCTCCTGCTGCGTATCCGGCAATTGCCGCACCTGCTCGTTTAGTTCGCTTAGCTCAACCGCTAATCGATCAATCTGCTTATCCAAACCTATGACCATAGGATGTGCGGCGGTGAAGCCCTGCGTTATCTTATCGCGCTCCTGCTTGAGCGAATTCAGCTGACCTTCCACATGTACGATGGTTTCTAACACTGCCTGTGTTTCCAACGGCAAATCGACAGAACCTTTTTCAAGCCGATAGGTATTGAGCGCCACTTCTGCGGTTTCCATATCTTGCTTAACAGCCGGCAACTGCTCATCAAGAAACGAGAGCGTCTTTTCTGCCTCTTCAGACCGGCGCTCGACGTTTTTTCGAACATAGACATTGGCTATTTCGTTGACGATTTCTTCGACAACATCCGGATCTTCGCCTTCTATGCTTATCGACAGAATTCCTGATCCCTTGCCTTTTTCACGAACGCGAAGCGTCCTTTGCAGTTGCTCGATGGACTTGAGGCGCGTCGTTCGCCGTACATTGAAATCGGAACTATTACCTGACCGAAGTTCAGACACGAAAATCGAAACTCCATCGTTCGACCGCGCCGACGTCGCGGTCTCGCCTACCGTACCGGCGACAAGACTCTCGTCATCCGGACCCAGTAACTCGAATTGCGACTGTCCAAGTGCGATCAATGTCAGGTCTTCTCCCACAAGAAAATCCGGCAACTCAAGCGAATCCACACGAATAGATTTCTTCTCGTCCTGAGGCGCCCACCTGGAAAGCGATTTTCCGAACAAAGGGAAGTAATTCGGCACAGACTGAATATCGAGTTTAAGGTTATCGACAACCGTTCCGAGTACAAGACGAGAACGAAGGATCTCTATTTCCGCATTGATCGATGTATCGCCTTCGAAAATCGCGTTGATGTCCAGGTCCCCGACACCGGACTTTTTCTCCTCGACCTGAATCATCCCGTCAGCTTTATAGATGGGCGTCGCGAGAACCGTGTACAAAAGTCCGATTAGAACCACGATGGTGACGATGCCGCCAATCAACCAGCGACTCTCAATGAGCACGCCGAAGATGTCACTGTGAGAAAACTCGTCCCTATCGAAGACCTGTTCGCCACCTCGGTGTATTTCGTTGTTTGCTTCCAAGTTCTTCTTATTCCGGTGAGCGCGATTCCGGATCCCAACATTGCAATGCATCAGGACGGCGAAAGTTAGTTACGGTAATTTATTCGTGATAATGCCTAAGCCCTTGATTCAAGTCCATTATAGGCACCCTATTCTCAAGAATGACCCTGGTGGCGAGCAAATCGACTGGACCTGTATATTCTCGTTACAACAGCTGTTATTCGGGCCCAGTCTCCGGCATATCATGATCGGATTCAGCGGATTCCTGGCTATCCAACCCAGTGTCCTGCCCATCGGGCGGAATTACCGCAAGACCTGTATCGCCCGGTAAAGGACCAATGACCTCTAGAGCACCGCTGTCGTTATGCAAGACGGAGATCGGCGGATTAACTACGTGTTCGGGCTCGACAATAATCTCCATACCGTGAGAGACAATCGGTATTGTGATCTCTTCAGCTGCGGGATCGGTGCGATCGCGCAGCGCCATTATCGCGGCCGACAAAGTGCTCTCGTCTGGCGTCGTCGCTATTTCAGCATTTGTTCCACCAATGTCGACGGTGGGCTCCCGCAACATCGAAATTGCGACGAATCCAATCAGCAACACCAATGCAATCAACAACCAACGCATAACGATTCCAAATGCTCAAGAACGCCGCACAGAAACTTCAATGGCTCAGCTAGTTCGGACCAACCGACTGCCAAACCGCAGGAATAGTTCCGATTTCCGTATTTTGAATAATCGTCGGTCCGTCCATGAAATGAATCACATTCCGACCGCTGGTCGTATAGCGCCACAATATGTCCGCGTTTCCGTCGCCGTTGTAGTCACCATTTCCGACAACGCGCCATAGTTGATCAGGAATTGTGCCAACCGTGGAATTGCCGATGATCGTATCTCCATCCATCAGATGCAGCACGTTTCGGCCGGTCGACGTATTTCGCCAGAAAATATCAGACTTTCCATCGCCATTGAAATCGGCAATCGCTGCAATCTCCCACAAGGTGGGCGAGATATAGCCGATCGTCGGGTTATCAACAACGATGGCGCCGACCATCATATGTATGACATAGCGGTTCGTCGCCGAATTTCGCCACAAAATGTCGGCTTTGTGGTCGCCGTTAAAATCGCCACTACCATGCACCTGCCAATCCTGATCAGGTATAGTGCTTATCGACAAATTCTGCACGATCGTACCGCCGTTCATCAGGTGCAGCACGTTGCGGCCGGACGACATATTCCTCCAGTACAGGTCCGAATTTCCATCGCCGTCAAAATCACCATTGGCAACGATTTGCCACAGCGGATCCGGTATCGTTCCAATGGTTGGGTTACTGGCAATCGTCGATCCGTCCATTAGGTGTGCGACGCTTCGTCCTGACGAATTTCGCCACAACACGTCGGTCTTCTTGTCTCCGTTGTAGTCTCCGCTACCCGAAACTGACCACTCAGCAACCGGTACCGACCCGACCGTTTGATTATCAATGATATTCGCGCCACTCATGCGGTGGATAACATTGCGGCCGCTAGTCGAGTTCCGCCAGAAAATATCTGACTGCCGGTCACCGTCATAATCGTTGACCTGTCGCGGTGGGGCCTGGAAGTTCGGATCCCAGAACGCCATATCATCCCAGGCAAAATTGCCGCCGCCGTCGGGCGTTGCGAGTGTTGTCAGCAAGCCACCGGAAGTAATTGAGAACCACTCAAGATCTCCAGAGTCGTTGTTGAACATTGTGCCGAGGAAAAGGTCCTGACTGATATCGTAAACAAACCCTTTAACCAGGAAAACAGTAATTGGGTTTCCTGAAAAAGGGATATTTGTCGTCGTATCCGTGTCGAGATTGATGGTTTCAAACACTTGATCGCCAAAGCCAGAGGCGTGATACAAGGTCAGGTCGTCAGGATTGTACGCGATGGTATCGCCACAGGTTCCATTGCCTAAGGTCTGCTCAAACGTCATCGCACCGGTAGCCTGATCAACAACAAACAGCGTTTCGGGCGTTATCGTATTCGGAGGATTACACGGAGGCGCCTGATCACCTGTTACCGCATAGAGCGTACCGAATGAATCGAACGTTAGCCCTCGTACGTTGTCACCCATTGAACCAATATCGGTCGCCACACCAGTCAGCGGATTTATGGTTACGAGCTGTCGATTTGTTACGTCAGCATTCAAGACCAATGCCGCAAACATTTCATTCGTATGCGGATGAACTGCCAATCCGCTCCCGCCGCTTACCGTCTGTCCGGCTAAACTCATTGCAACCGTAGTAATATTTTCGCCGCTTGCCTTATCGCGCACCGAAAGCCGATTATTCAGTCGGTCGATAAAGTACAAGACTCTCGACGTATCGACGACAATTCGAACCGTATCCTTATCAGTCGCACTATCGTTGTCGGTGACCGTTAACTCCAGAAGATAAACACCGTCCAGATCAGGAGTGAAACTTGCTGCCACACTCGCCGCGTTTGTGATGGCTGCATTGGTCAGTACCGAGCCGAAAGGAATTGACTGGAAGCCCCAGTTGTACGTGATGACGCCATCCGAATCGCTTGATCCACTGCCATCAAGATTCACTAAGCCACCCGCACCAACCAGACTGTCCTGATCGGGTCCTGCATCGGCAACAGGTACCAAATTGACGTGAATCACCGTAATCGTAAACAGCTCAGTATCCGACAACACGGGGGTGCCATCGTCATCCACTCTTACGGTTACCGGGTAATCACCCGCATCGCCCACCATCGGGTCGCAGGTAATGCTTCCGGTTCCATTATTGTTATCCACGACGGCACCACAGAATGCCGGCAAGCCGGTCGCACTGAACGCATGACTATCTGCGACGTCAACGTCTGAAACAGAAAGCGGGATGACCAACTGCGCATTGTCATCGACAACTTGCGGACCGATTGGCGCAAGGACGGGCGCGATATTAACTGTGCCCGGATTGCCGACAAGCAACGTGAATGATTCGCTGTCCGATAGCGCACCGGTGTCAGTCGCCGTTGCCGTCAGGTTATTGTACGTTCCGTTATTTGCACCGCCCGGCGTACAGGTGATGCTGCCCGTGCCGTCACCATTATCTGAAATCGGTGCACAGAATCCTGGCAGATTCGAATCGGACAATGTAATTGTGTCTCCCTCGAAATCGCTGGAGGAAACTGGAATAACCAGAACAGCGTTGTTATCGATCGCCCGATTGCCGATAAAGTCAACAGTCGGAGCGGTATTAATGTTATTGACGGTTAACGTAAATATTTCGTCGTCAGTTCCACCAAATGTATCGGTTACCGTCATTGTAATTGGGTAACCGCCCGCATCAGAGAAGCCTGGGTTACAGGTTAACGTTGCGGTTCCATTCAAATTGTCGACCGGCGTACAGAAAGGCGGTTGACCCGCAGCTCCGATCGTTACTGAGTCGGGCACGTCCAGTTCGTTCGCCGAAATATTCACAACGAGACTTGCGCCTTCGTCAACGTTCTGCGGACCGATTGGGTTTAGAACAGGATCACGGTTCACATTATTCACGGTCAGCGTAATCGTCTCACCGTCGTTCAATATCGGTACACCGTCATCGACCGCTGCGATCGCTATCACGTAAGCGCCGTTATTATTGAAGTCTGGAGTACAATCAACAGACCCGGTGCCGTTGCCATTGTCAGTCGGCGTACAAAATGGCGGTAGCGCCGGCGCTACCAATGACAGCCCGTCGCCGTCTGGATCAGTTGCTGACAACGCGATGTTCAGAATCTCACCATCGTCCATGGCCTGATCGCCGACTACCGCCAATACCGGCGCGGAATTCGGATTTGCAATGACGTAAAATCCCTGACTGTTGGCACGCGCAGGAGTGCCGTCGTCAGTCGCGACCACTGCAATCGCGTGCCTGCCAGAATCACCCCCCGTCACGGTACAGGTAATGTCACCAGTCCCGTCACCGTCATCTGTCAGGGCACAAAACCCCGGCATGCCAGTTTGGCTGAATGATATTGAGTCCGCATCCGGATCTGTCGCAGTCAATGCGAAAACCATCGCTGCATCGCCGGTGCTGGCCGCCTGACTTGCGATTGGATCGAGTGTCGGAGGATTATTGGCGAGTGCCGCCGCCGCATCATCCGCCTGGATCAATCCAAAGCCGCTATCGAAATCAAATCCGGGCGTTTCCATATCAATCGCGGTGTTCTCGAGTGCCAAATAAACCTCTGTTGGCGTCAGCGTCGGATCAACTTCCAACAACAATGCGGCAACGCCTGCAGCGTGCGGCGCAGCGGCGGACGTGCCAAAGAAGTTGGGAAATCCATCCGCCGGAAAATCAGTATCGGGCGAACCGAAGAAGGTTGTATTCGCTCCGTCCGGCGCTGTAATTTCGGGCTTCAATCGAAGTTGCGGTGGCGATATTTGATTGCCCGCGCCATCGAAGTGAATCGGTACATTGGCCCTGGATGAAAATCCTTCAAGCAATGGTGGATCGCTGAAAAATGCGGGCGTATCCTCATAGTGCGCGGCAGCTACCGACACCGCTCCGGCCGCAGCCGAATGCCCAAAGGATGTACCACTGTCCGTGGGGAACCCTGTGATGGATATCCCGGACCCGGAGAAGCTGTATTTAATCTCATCAGGCTTTGGACCCGAGAAATGTTCGATCAGAACGTAAAAGGTCGAGTCAGGACCAGGAATTCCGTCGAGATCAAAACTTCCGTCATTATTGAAGGAAAATACTTCAACAGCGTCACCGCCAGTATTAAAACTTCCGCCAACGGCAAGAAGCGTTTGGCGATCCGCACCGACAATATAGATATCAAGGTCCGAGGTCGCACCAGCACCGCCCAGCGACGCGAAAGGCTGATTCCACTGGAAAGTCATTGTGAATCCGGCACCGGAAGGAATAAACATCGACTGCAAATTGTCGACGGCAGCGCCCGGATCAAAATCGTGTGTTTGTCCACCTTCCGGTCCGAGCAACCCTGAATCCGTATATTGAGCGTCGTAAGAATCGACTGCTGAATTTCCCGCTGATGAAAAATACGGGACGCCTGCCGCGAATGCGGCATCGGCAGCGATCGCAATGCCACCGTCCTCAAACATCGGTTCTGCAAAATAGAAAACATCGTCGACAATGACGTCCGCATTTGCCACCATTCGCAATTCTGTTATCCCTGTTGCGAAACCTGCCTGGCCTCCAAATGCCGTGTGGAACGCAAGTCCCGCTCCGGGCGCAACGTCATAGACAATCTCAAGCATGCCACGACCTTCGTCGCTGCCGCTGTTGCATCCGGCCTCATCCTGCAACACATTGACGCCAGCTGGCAGATCACCTGACAAAACCCCAGCGGCAGCGCCGTTCAAGCAATCGTAACTATCGGATAAAACACCAACGATGAGCCCTGTGCCATCAACCGCTGACCCGGTCCGCAGCAGGTCTGATGCTTGAGCTACATCGCCCTGGCTATCTGTAGCACCAACGTGAGTGGTCGCATAAAACGGACGCGCGAAGCGCAAATTATCGAGGCCATTGAGAGACTTCAATGCGGTTATGGGAACACGCGCTGAAACCATAGACCGGTGCGTTGAGATGTTCACTGCACCCATTCCAGCCAGATCGGAAGCCAGCGCCGAGGCGTCGCCCGACGCGATAGCATCGATGACAACATAACCATTCGACGTCCGCATCAACTTGACCTGCGGCGTAAACGGATCACCCTTAGTGCCTTTGACGATGGTTCCCTGGAACGTTGCAAAGTTGTCTTGCAAATTCACAAGGTCGCGCGCGACTTTCGGAAATTGCGTTTGCTTCATCGAAACGCCGTCGGCAGGCGTTAAAGTTCCCTCGACAAGAACAGATTCGGTGGCAAATGCACTACCGAATACGAGTAATCCGGCTAAAACCGAACTGAACAACAACGAGGATGACGGTACGTTTGAATTCTTATTATTCATTGCAACACCGTTGGCAGGATTGTTTGTTATTCCCCCAATATACTCAATACAGAATCGACTGTCATATTGAAGGGGCTGACGCCCTGCAACGCCGTCGGCAATCCTTACAGTGCTTGGCGGCGCGACTATCTACGCAACGCGAGAACCGAATAGAAAATCTATGTGAACTAGTGAGTTGCGGGTCGCGACACTCGCGCACTCTTGAGGGTTTCCAGCTCAGCCAGCTGGCCGATTTTTGCTATCGGAAACCGACATGAAACAAGTTTTCCGTACGAACTTAGCTGTTGGGCGCCAAGTTCTTTTAAGTCTGCTTGTAGACCAATCGCTTCATTTTCAGCAATGGCATCGATTTGCACCATATCCTCGACAACCGTAACGAACGGATTAAGTCGAAGATACTCGCCCATCTGCTGCTTGTCAGATGCACCTAGATCGTGAATCTCTGCCAACTGCACGAGTACGCGATCGATCTTGGATGGTGTTTTTGAATTGACTTGTTCAACTGGCGGCGCGTCGCCGCTTGCACAGGATGTAGCCAATGCCAGAAGAGCAAAAAGCAGAATGGTAATTGCTGGAGCTTGTTTCATCGTGTTGACTCTACGCTACCTATCTTGTACCAAGCCCGTCCGCAATACCGATAATGCTAATCGATGGCAGCAGTTGAGTAATCACGCGATTCCATTGCGACACACCAGCGGCATCAACGAAAACGACGTCCTGAGCATCCAGCGAGAAACGCTCGCCAAGCAGCAAGCCGGTTGCGTATCGAGCATCAAGATGAAAAATCTGCGGCTGATCTCTGTCGGCACCACGAATGACATAAATTGCGCCGGAATCCGCTGACGTTTGGTTGACACCGCCAACCTCGCCGAGCGCCGCGGCTAACGACAGGTCGCCGTTCATGATTTCAACTGAACCGGGTGACCTGACCTCGCCCATGACAAAGACTTTTTGGCGACTGCGGTCGATCACATTGACGATGTCACCATGTTTGAGTGTCAAGTTCTGGCTGCCATCGGCGAAGTCGTACAACGCCCGCAAGTCAATTTCGTGCACGACACCGTCGCGCGAAATATTGACACCGCTTTTGTGTGCGTTTTCGGTGAGGCCACCCGATAAGCTGATGGCGTCCGCGATGGTCAGCGGCTGGTCATCTATGGGGAGAATCCCGGGTACTTTGACTTCACCAACGACGTAAACGCGTTTGCTGCGAAACGCGACCACGCGAACATCCAACTGTGGATCTTGAATGTATTTGCCGAGCTTCTCGGTGAGAACGTCGCGCATCGCCGCGACATTCATGCCACTCGCCTTAAC
>JAVJHY011495113.1:0-12974 GCA_035593235.1 Phascolosoma agassizii | reverse complement strand
ATTCATATTGGCCATCTTGCCGTGGAAGGCATCTGAAAATCTAATATGTCCTCTTACTGGTACTGACAATTTCTGACTCAGTTTCATGATCACTTGTGATACAGCATCATCTCTTAAATGTAATGAGCCATATGTAGTCAAATGACTTACTTCAATACCCATAGCCAAGGCTTTATTGATTTGAGCCGAGAATTCTTTGTATAAGTCTTCTTTTACTAAATTGTAATTGTGGTCTGGCTTTAAAAAGTCATATTCTATCAAGCCATCACAATCGGATAAAGGTTTACCGTATGTTGCACATAAATGAACACCAATTGAAACATCTAATGGTTTAATCAACTCATAAGCGTGTTCTGTATAAAGTGTGTTCATCATCAAAGAAACAGATGATACAATACCATCTTTACACGCATCATAGATGCCATAATTAATTCCTTTGGTTAAGCCAAAATCATCTGCAGTTATTTTTATTTTCATATTATCACCCACTTCATTATACACTAATTCATTTCTATTAAGTACTTCCAGTACTTTTTAGGCATAAAGGAACGTTGTAAATTAGGATTGATTCTCTCTTCAATGGCTATGTGTTTGTGGAAGGTTTTCCAAAGAGACTGATACAACAATTCTTCATCATCTAACTCATAGTCACTTAAACCTTTAAACTCATTGATGTACCAACTTTCTTTGTCATAAAAGACTGCTAGATTTCTAGCAACATCATGTATGACCCATATTTGATCGCTTAGTCTATCTGCAAAGTGTTCTGCCAACAAGGGAACTTGATTGTAAGTTGGGCTGAATTCGCAGTAGTAGATGCCGCCTTTTAGTTTCACAAATCTAACCAGGCCGACAAACAAGTGGGTTTCTCTAGCCACTGTGTTTGCTAAATCAACAACAGGTGCAACCAAAGGATCTACTAAATTCATAATGACTTCAGCACCCGCTTTAAATGCATATCTAATCAACTTATAAATATGAGTAGCCACATGGTAATCATCTGAGAAGAAAGCGTTCACAATTTTATGAAAAAACGTTTCTGATAATTTTTCTACTATAGCCAATCCAACCTTATGTGATTTCTCTAAGTCAGTCATTATGAACTTAGGCTTTTGAAACAAATCGCCTTGATAGGTTTCTCTGTTAAATATGCCTTCTGGTTTGTCATCTGAATAATACCCCTCATAAATACATGTGAGCAGTCCTTCAAATGAACCATCGTAAATATACACAATCATCTCATCACCCGTTTAACAATGTTGGGAATTTCTCAAACATAGAAATTTGATTGATATTGATATTTTTTGTTTTAGGATCAAAGAAAAGCATTTTATCTCTTATTTTCCCGGAATCAATATCCACTTCACCATAGTACCTACCTTGACATAAGATAAAATACTTGGCACGTTTGAGTACTACACCAATCTTCTTTAAATCCAAATAAGTGACAGGACCAAATCTTCTGGCCTGTAAAATGCGCCTAGCCGTAATATTGCCTATACCTGGCACCCTCAGGAGTTCCTCTATTGAAGCTTTGTTGACCTCCATGGGGAAGAACTCAATATGTTTAAGGGCCCAGTTACACTTTGGATCCACTTCTAAATCCAGGTCTGGGAAATCTTTTGAAAGTATCTCATCTGCTTTAAAACCATAAAATCTCAACAACCAATCTGCCTGATACAAACGGTGTTCCCTCAGTTTTGGATGAGAAACAGTTGAAGGCAACAAGGAGTTGTTTTGTACTATGGGTACATACCCTGAATAATAAACCCTTTTCATCGATACCTTTTCATACATGGCTTCAGAAAGTTTAACAATTGAGAAGTCAGTATCTGGGGTAGCTCCAATCATCAACTGTGTGGTTTGTCCTGCTGGCATAAATGGTTTAGCATGCCTGTACACGCGGAGATCTTTTTTATTCTCAATCAACTTATCTTTTAAATAACCCATGGGCAACAACATTTTCTTTTGACTCTTCTGTGGAGCAAGCAACTTCAAACTTTTCTCCGTCGGTAGTTCTAAGTTGATGCTCATCCTATCCACATATAAACCTGCTTCATCTAATAACCGTTGATCCACTCCGGGAATGGCTTTCATATGAATATAACCATTGTATTTTTCTTCAAGTCTAAGTATTTTAACCACTTGTATCATTTTTTCCATTGTGTACTCTGGGTTGTTTTTTATTGCTGAACTGATGAACAAGCCTTCAATGTAATTTCTGCGATAAAAGTTCATTGTAATATCTGCTAATTCTCTTGGTGTGAACTCAATCCTATCTACATCTGCACTGCTTCTGTTGACACAGTAAGCGCAGTCATAAACACAGTCATTGGTGTAGAGTACCTTCAACAAAGACACACACCTACCATCAGCTGACCACGAATGACAAATACCTGGCAGACTGGTGTTACCTGTCATACCCTTCACTTTTTTTCTATCGCTGCCACTTGATGAACATGATACATCATACTTAGCAGACTCTGCTAATACCTTTAATTTTTCCATAAGATCCATTTTTACACCTACCAAACGTATGTTCTCTATCTAATTATACGCCTATACGCCAAAAAAGTAAATAAGAGCCGAAGCTCTTATTTATTTATTTTTGAGTATATTTTTTCAGTGAAGTATTGTCCTAACCTTGCACAAAGATACGCAATAAGCAAACTTGCAACAATATCTGATGGGAAATGTACATACAAATACATTCTAGACAAGGCCATTAAAATTGCTAAAACCAAGGCAATCAAATCAATTCTTATACCCTTGATCTTAAATTTCTCCATCAGCAGAACATAAGTCACTGAAAAAGCAGCTGATGTATGACCTGATGGGAATGAAAAATCATGTGGTGTTGGAATCAAAAGTGCTATTTCTCGATAATTAAAAGGTCTCGCACGTCCTATGATGTTCTTCAATCCTAGGTTTGTTATGAGTATGCTACAGATTAAGGCAAATGCACATGCCAAGCCAACTTTTCTAGTTTTTTTATGTACCATAAGAGATAGAGATAAAATAATCCATATAAGACCACCATCTCCTAATCGTGTTGCAAACAACATCAAACTATCCAACAAACCAAATCGTATAGACTGTATTGCATCTAAAAATATCAATTCGAAATTCATATATTACCCCCTATCTTAGTTTAACATAGTTTGGGATAAAATTACTTGCACTTGATATAAATTGTTTTTATTTCATAAGGTTTAAAACTCAAATGATGAGAAGATGGTTCTAGCACAGTTTCATCCAAAGTCGATAAGTAAATACTGCCTTTAAACAAACTTTCAAAGTCAACTTCTACACTTGAACCAACACTTTCATACAACCTTATAACAACTCCATCATCAGCTTCAGCGCGTTTTATAGTTTCAATGACTACTTGTTCATCGCTTACACTAAAATAGCTTACAAGAGCATTTTCATAGGAATTAACAGCAGTTTCAACTCTGTGATTGAGTGCATAACCTTCAACAACAACATCTACTAAGTCCTGATGTGGTAACAATGAGTAGGTGAAGTGGTGTAAACCCAAGTCAGCCTCAGGATTTGGATACGTTGACCCTCTTAACAAACTGATACGCATGGTACTCTCGTGAATATCATAACCATACTTACAATCACTCAAAAGAGCGAGGCCATAGTCCTTTTCATCCAGTGAAGAGAAATGATGTCCACAAACTTCAAATCTAGCTTCATCCCACGATGTGTTTCTATGTGTCGGTCTTTCTACACTACCAAACTGGATATCATAAGTTGCCTTACCAAGTAAACTTGTCTCAAAACCAGCCTTTAAAAGAAGGTGTCTCTCTTGCCAGTCTACCCTGGTATCAAAATCAATTCTCTTGTGATCATGATAGACCCTGATGGTTTGATCGATCCTTGAATTCATTACTTTTCTCTTTATTTTGATTTCAAAATAAACATCACCTTTAACTAGAGTGAAATCTGAAAGATCATCTACAACATAGGATTTTTCTTCAAAGTAACTGTTGATGTCCCAAGCATCGTAATTGTGGGGTCTATCTTCATACAGGACCAGTTCATTAAAGATGCCACTGACCAATTCTCTTTTTTGATTCTTATCATATAAACTGACTATATGTCCCATGTCATCGAATCGAAGTTTATAGTATTTTGTTTCTATCGATTCGGTCTCCTGCTGATCTGGGACACCGCATTCAAAGTCGAATGTTTTGTAGCCCTTAGACGTGAAGATTCGGAGGTGTTTGACTGGATAAGTCATCACACCATCTGTCAGACTCTTTATTCCTTCATCAACTGATACAATTTGTTTTCTAGAAGACGAAGTGTGATTAAACAAAATGATTCTTTCTGTGTCTCCCTTTGTATAATGATTCAAGTAGTTTTTCATCTTTAAGTGACCTGTTTGGATGATGTCTTCATATTGTTGGAAGGATTCATCATAGACTTCTTTAATAGATGAACCTGGTATAATATCATGAAACTGATTGAGAAGGATCACTGACCAACCCTTGTCTAAATAGTCTTCTTTACTTTCATCACATAAAACATTCATCAGTTCCAGGTGCATGTACAAATTCTCACTGTAACGGTTGTATAACTTTGATTGGGCCATTGTAGTCAGAGTACCTCTATGGTATTCAAGGTACAACTCACCTATCCATTTGGGTAATGTCATTTGATCAAAGTCAACAGCAGCAAAATAACCCTTTAAGGAATCTATTTTCACTTGAGGCAAACCCGGTATCCATTTAGACATCCTTCTACCCACTTCGAACATTTCCTTGGTTGGACCGCCTCCGCCATCCCCATAGCCATAGCTGACCATGATATGATTATTGTCTTCTTTTTGTTGATACCTTGCCCAAGCACCTGCAATTTGATTGGGATCTATTGACCCTTCGTATTTGGCTCGGTGGTCTCCTTTGTTAAAATCATCAATGTCCATTTTTGTGATGAAGTTTGTTTGAATTTCTGAACCATCAATACCTTGCCATATAAAGGTATCATAAGGCATTTTATTGTATTCGTTCCAAGAGATTTTTGAGGTGACAAAATGATCAATGTGACATCCCTTTAGTATTTGAGGCAGTGCAGCAGAATAACCAAAGACATCTGGTAACCACAATATTTTGCTCTCTACATCAAAGTAATCTTTCATGTATTTTTTACCCTTCAGAATCTGCCTGATCAATGATTCTCCTGAAGATAAATTGCAATCAGCTTCTAACCACATGGCACCATCTACTTCAAATCGTCCTTCTTTTATTTTACTTTTAATTTTCTCAAACAAGGCAGGTTGTTCTTCTTTTACAAAATCCAGTAGTATGGGTTGTGACGCCATAAACTGATAATCATCGTATTGTTCCATCATATTTAAAGCAGTTGAAAAACTCCTAACCGATTTCTCACGTGTTTGCTTCAGATCCCACAACCAAGCCACATCTATGTGGGTATGTGCAACACAAGAAACACGTGGGAGTAACTCTTTATCATACAAGGCATCTGCAATCTGTTGGAACTCATAAATATGGACCCTTAAGTACTCACGCGCTTTCCCAATGGATTGATTCAGTAAATCACCCTTCATCTGTCTTAAATCCAGTAAATTAATGGCCTTGTTAAGATGTTTTAGTAGGTAGGATTTTTCTGTACCATCTTGTAAAATGTAGGATGCTTGCAAGGGTACTTTAAGGTCATAGATCAGTTGTTCTAAAGCCAGGTTGATCTTACCATAACTTAAATGAAAGTAAACCGGATCCCCTTGGCTGCCAATAAAACCATGTAAATCTATTCGTATGTCTTGACCTGATTCAATCAGAACTTCCCTATGATTCACATCTAATCCTTGTTTGATCTCACCGTTGATATAAAGCAGAAATTGTGGATTTACGGCCTCCCAACCACCCTCTTTTCCCGTCTCTAATTTGATGATGTAATCACCCTCTTCATCTTTTAAATCAAGGGTAGACTTAAACCATACTCTTTTGTCGCTCCACAAACTATTGTTTTCAAAGGGCACAAAAGGCAAACGACTGGCCTCAGCTGCTTCTACAGATGAATAGTCACCTACCTTCATAAAAATCGATTCTACTGACTTCAAATCTGTTCTTATTGTCTCTAAATCCTTTATAATTTTATTAACTCTTTCATATTTAAACAAAAAATCACCTTCCTTTTAGGTATATTCTAAAAGAAAAGTGATCTATACTAAATGTGTTTATCCGACCATTTTTATAGTTTTTTGGACATTCTCCTGTATTCAGAAGGTGAAGAACCATTATGTTTGGTAAAAAATTGATTAAAATAATAGACACTCGAGAAATTGAGAACCTCTGATATTTCCGTGATACTCTTATTGGTTAAGGTCAGTAAATCCTTGCTCTCATTTAATCTTAACTCCAAAATCAAACGTTTGACTGGCAAACCTGAATTGGCTTTTACGATTCTCCCAATTTGCTTGCCACTTAAATGAACATGATCGACAATATCTTGTATGCTAACATCATTTAGATGATTCTTTATATAGTTATAAATTTCGTGGTACCTCATATCGTAATACTTGTATTTCTTAGGTGCATCGTATAATACGGTATGACGATTAAGCTGCCTGGTGGCTTCTACTAAAATTAGAGTCACCAAACTTTTGATCACATTATGATAACCCACCTCTTTAACAACCGCTTCTTGCAAAGCCTGTTCAAACAAGGGTAGTATTTTCTCACAGTTTAAACACTGGTTCAAACATTCGCGGAGCACGCGGTAGATCATGTAACCTTCTGATTGATTATCGTCCAACAAAGTGATGTTACAGTTTAAAGAATACTCTTTATAATGGCTGAGTAAACCGTGAGTTTGACGGTGTAATACACCAGGTGGTGTTAAATAAAACATACCCTTTTCAATGTGTAATGTTTGGTCGTCTATGTATACATAACCATCACCTTCAGCACAAAAATGAAACTCAAAACTGTGGTGTTTATGTGGTGCTATAAACCACTCCTCACTCTGAGACATTTCCCGAAACCAAATAACTTCTATGGACAATTGATCTGTTCTTATGGAAAGATCCAGTTCAGATATAACTTGAGATTCATAAGAATAAGACATAAGACTCCTTAAGGTATTTTTTTCATTATACCTCTTAGAGCATATTTTTACACCCTAATTGTCTTCTGAATATCTCCCTCGACCACAACCACCTCTTGATTGACCCTTCTTGCCCATAATTTCATACATATCATCAGCATATTCTGAATCTCTCATCCAATAACCAAATCCAAGACCTCTAAAGGATCCACTTTCATTGTTGTTAAAAGCAATCATTAAGGCATCTGCTTCCTCATTGGTCATTTGGCCAGCTTCAACTTGTTCATTTAAAAAAGCTTGTTTGACTTCGAGCATTTTAGACCAATCCTCTTCAGATAAACCACATCCGTATGTTTCTTCATCTGCAAATACATAAATACCAAGACTCATTACCATTACTACCATAAGTATCAACACAATAATTTTTTTCATTTTAATACCTCCTAACTACATGATAATAGGAAAATATGGCTCAAATATGACAAGAAAAAAAGAATGGTTGCCCATTCTTAATCATTGTTTCTATTTTGACCTCTTGACTCTCTGTTACCATTATGTGAACCCGTTCCATCTAAATGTCTTTCACCATCACCATTTTTGTGTGGCATAATTTCTAAGGCTTCATCAGCATATTCCGACTCTCTTAACCAAACTCCAAATCCCAATCCTTTTAAGCTGCCATTGTGAACTTGATTAACTAAATCTGAATACAAACTGTCTGCTTCTTCTTGAGTCAATGTTCCATCTGATACTTTTTCACCTAGGAATTGACTTTTAACGCCCAGCATATACGCTTGATCCTCTTCGCTTAGGTCACAGACCACTTCGTCAGCAAATGCATAAGCACCCATACCAATAACCATTGTAAATGCCAGTAATAATGTAATTAATTTTTTCATCGTGTTCTCCTTTTCTAGTTAAGTGATTTTCTAATCTAAGAATACTCAACTTGAATGGCAGTTAGGTGTCAGTTTTAAGCCAGTTTAGAGAAAAAAATAAAATAAAAAAAGAACCTACATAATGACTGTAGATTCCTTACAAGATGATTAATTGTTGCCTCTGCCTCTGTGTCCAGACCCTCTTTCAGAATTGTTACCTTGGTGTCCACTACCATCTAAATGTCTTTCACCTGTTCCAAATCCATTTTTATGTGGCATAATTTCAGATGCCTTATCAGCATACTCTGATTCACTTAACCATGCGCCGAATCCCAGACCTCTTAATGATCGGTTGTGTACTTGATCGACTAAATCTGCATACAATTTATCTGCTTCTTCTTGAGTCAAACTACCATCAGCTACCTTGTCACCTAAGAAGTGACTTTTAACACTTAACATATAAGCTTGATCTTCCTCGCTTAAATCACAGATTTCATCTTCTGCAAATACATAAACGCCCATGCCAATCACTAAAGTAAAAGCCAATAAAAGTGTCACTAATTTTTTCATGTCATTCTCCTCTCATATTTAATTTAACTCCATCATATACCTACTTTATGGCAAAATGGTGTCAAAAAAAAGAATGGCAATGCCATTCTTTGAGACTAAAGTTTGGGGTAGTTTTTAATCTTTGACATGAACAGTTGAAAATATTGTATACATTTTAAAGTCACGTTCATGTCGGAATGATTTCTTTAAGGGACTTCCAAAACCTTTTATTCATACAGTTGGTTGGAGCTGTATAAATAAGTGTTGTATCAGCACTCATCTCCTTTCTACATATTTAAGATCGGGAACGACCTTGTAAACAGTCTAAACTTCTTTTGTGACAATTTAATGGCAAGCCATATTAGATTTGTGGTTTTTTATAAGGGATTGTACTGGCTTTTCAAAATAATGTGGTGTATACTTTTCAAGATAATCAACTGAACGTGAAAGGACGTGTAGAAATGGAACAATACAAAATTGACTTTATAAAATTTATGATTGATTCAAATGTATTAACTTTTGGTGATTTTACAACTAAAAGTGGCAGAAAAACACCCTTCTTTATCAATGCTGGCAACTATAAAACAGGTGAACAACTTAAAAAATTAGGTGAGTTCTATGCAACTGCTATCCAAGAACAGTATGGTACATTTGATATATTGTTTGGACCGGCTTACAAGGGAATTCCACTTAGTGTGACAACTGCTATCGCCTTAAACGAACTTGGTATGAATGTGTCTTATTGTTCCAATCGTAAGGAACTAAAAGACCATGGTGATAAGGGTATCCTATTAGGCAGTAAACTCTCTGATCAACAAAAGGTTTTGATCATTGAAGATGTTACCACTGCTGGTACTTCAATCTATGAAACCATGCCTATATTAAAAGCTCAGGCAGATGTTGAAGTCATTGGATTGATTATTTCTGTAAATAGAATGGAAAAAGGACAAGGTGAGCAAACAGCCCTTGTTGAACTAGAAAAGAAATTTGCATTCAAAACTTGTGCTATTGTTACCATGGCTGAAGTTGTAGAATACCTTTACAAAAGAGACATAGATGGTAGAGTGATCATCGATGATGAAATGAAATCAAGAATTGACGACTACTATAAAATATATGGTGCTAAATAAGAAGAACTGGCTTTCGCCAGTTCTTTAAATTTCTATCCAAAATGAAACACCGTCTGTTTCATTTGTCACACCGTATTGACCCTTATGTTTTTCAACTATAGCCCTTACAATAGACAATCCAATACCAGAACCACCTATTCTTCTTTCCTTTTGCTTCTTTGATTTGAAGAATGAAGTCCAGATCTTATCAATATCTTCTTTGGGGACTTGAGTACCTGTGTTAAAAATATTTAACTTCAGTTTTTCTTCCCCAGTCACAGTTACTACAACTTCACCATCTTCCGGTGTGTGTTCAATAGCATTTAGAAGAAGGTTGGTTAACGCTTGTTCCATTCTTCTCTTGTCTGCATTTATTTCTATGATGTCTTCCTTATCTAGTTTAAATTTCAAACTTTTTTCTTTGATCAGATAAGCATAACGATCTATTAACTCATCAATTAATGAAGACAAATCAAATGTCTTGATATCCAGTTGAAATGCATCATATTCAAGTTCAGTTAGGTCTAATAAATCCCTGACAAGCGTGTCCATATGGTCTGCTTCTTTTGAAATAACATCAACATAATATGATTTCCGTTCATCATTAAGTGCATCGTTATCTCTAAGACCTTCTGCATAACTCATCACAAGGGCTATTGGTGTTTTAAGTTCATGTGAAACATTGGCAATTAATGTTTTTCTCATTTCAACATTTCGTTCTTTTTCTTTCAAATCCAACTTCAATTGATCATTGGCTTCATTTAAGTCGACCAATGCATCTTCTAAAGATTCGGACATGGAGTTGATGTTGATACCCAGCTCATGAATTTCATCATTGGTTTGGCCAGTGTAACTCTCAGAAAAATCTAACTGTGAAATTTTCTTGGTTATATTGGACAATTGTATGATGGGTTTGGTCATTCGTTTTGACAGTATAATAACTATTATAATGGCAAAACCCAGTAAGATCATCACAATATAAAAGTTAAATTGAATGGCAATATCTGCTGTATTACTCAAGCCTTCAAAAGGAAGTGTTACCAACAAGATATCATCGTTGTTTAACTTATAGACCATACCCAGAAGTTGTGTTCTAACGTCGTCATGTTCGAAGTCAAAGAAGACGTAACCCTCATTGCTTAAGTCAACTTCAACACCGTGTGGTAGATCAATATTCTTCCGATTACCATTGCCTTTTCCCCTAAAATTACCTGATGTAAACATACTAAATGAGAAGTTGAAACTCTCTGATTCAGAGTACAAATTCACACTGGCTTGTTTCTTTAAAACAAACTCATCTATCAGTTGAGACGTTTTATTTATATCATCGTAACTGTTGTTGACTCTTTCAGCAAAAGAATAGATTTCTTGTTTTTCTTTAAATAGATAATAATCATAAAAGAAAACTTTGTTGATGACCAAACCTATTGAAAGTAGCAACAAGACCATAACAGCTAGGATGAGTGCCCACTTGTAACTGATTGAAAATCTTTTATTCATGTTACACCTCAAATCTATAACCCAAACCTCTAACCGTTTTTATCAAATTAGAATACTCACTCAGTTTGATTCTTAATCTTTTTATATGTGTGTCCACAGTCCTACTGTCACCAAAATAATCATAACCCCATATATTATCCAGTATCTTTTCTCTAGACAAGGCAATATTTTTATTTAAAATAAAATATTGCATCAGTTCATGTTCCTTTGGTGTCAGTTCTACTGAAACATCTTCTATGGTCAATACGCAAGATATTTTGTTGTAATGTAATGTCTTGATGCTAAAGACATCTTCTAACAACATGTTGTTCTTTTTCATCACAGCTTTCATACGGGCGATAAGCCTTGCTGCAACAAAGGGTTTTGCAACATAATCATCTGCACCTAATTCAAACCCAAATACTTCATCGTCTATTTGTGTACGTGCTGTTAACATAATAACAGGAATATCATAATCTTTTTTAATTTCTCTTAAGGTTGACCACCCATCCATAACAGGCATCATCACATCCAATATCACACACTTGATGTCATCATGTTCATAGAGATGTTCCAAAGCTTTTGCGCCCTGTGACGCTTCAATTACTTGGTAACCTTCTTTGATTAAAAAATCTGATATAACCAGTCTTAAATCTTTTTCATCATCTACTACTAGAATTTTATCTTTCATCATTCACCTCTTACTTCTATTATACCTATAATTATGGCAAATAAATGGCAAAAATAAAAAACCCTGTGTCTTACTTCGATTGGAAGACAACTTTCGGGTTTCTCTTTTTTAATTGTTGGTCAATTAAAACTGTACCATGGCCCATTGGACAGACAGCACACCATGATCTTGGCTTGTAAACAATACCCAAGATGATGCCCAGTATCAGGGATGTAGACATAAATCTGAACATGGCAAAGGCAATTTTATTTAGGTCACCACCTGTATGGTACATTGAAAAGGCAAATACAAGTAACATAAATGACAGAAGACCATTTTTAAACTTTCTGCCTAGCATAAACTTTGGCATGCTTTTATTGCCACTGATGCCTTTTAAGAACTTGCCCAACAAGGAACCTCTAGGACAATATTTGGAACAGTGTATTTTGCCCCTTCCTCTTAAGGCATGGTACATGGGTGCTCCCATACAGATAAATCCAAAAAGTCCAAACCTAAAATCTACAATTGATAGTGTTAAAAAGATGATCATAAAGATCCATGACCATTTCATATGTGAGTTATTTTTCATTGATTACCCCTCCCTATAGGGGGTATGATAACAAAAGAAATAGGCTCTGTCAACAAGGTGACAAATAGTCAGAAAATTTAATTTAATGTATACTAGTTGTAGGGTTAGGGGGAGAATCATGAAAGAAAATAAGATTAGAACAATAAAGCTTGCTGATGTACTGGTTGCATCACTTACATATAAGGGTGCCTACAAAGACGTAGGCAAATACCTTGACCTTTTGTATGAAACCACACAAAGCAACATCAAAGACAAACCCTTTACAATTTTTCACGGTCGTGTAAATCAGGATGGTGATTGTAAAATAGAACTGTGTATGCCCTTAAGAAAACATGTCAACTATTATGATACTGAAACCAAGATCTTAAAAGGTGGTGAAGCTTTCTCAATCACCCATATCGGTCCCTATGATTCTATTTCTGAATCATACAGGTTATTGACTGAATTCGCCTTAGATCATGGACTGTTCTACACCCTGTCTTTTAGAGAATATTACAGAAAAGGACCGGGCATATTTTTTAAGGGTAACCCACTGACCTATAGAACAGAGATCATTGTTTTGATCTAATTCAAACGTAAAAAAAGCACTAGAAGAGTGCTTTTTCCATATGTTCTATTTT